>PVIJ01007913.1:0-78612 GCA_004024925.1 Scalopus aquaticus | reverse complement strand
AAAGAAAAAGAAAAATATCGAATGGTTTCACTTATAACAGGACTATAGGGAGGCCGGGTGGGAGAGAGACACTCAGTGGTGGGGGGGGGGAGGGGAGGATAAGGGCACAAAATGGAAGAGAGGAGAATACAGGGGACCATGGAGATGGATCACGGGTGAATTGGTGGTGGGCTGCCCAAGGGGAATACAAAATGTAAAAGACATAAATAACAATTAAAAAAAATAAACCTTTAAAAAAATACCATATGCAAAAAAATGATAATGCCTCCTTTCTAGAATGTTAAACTCTGAACTGAATTCACCGAACAGTTGCTGGACCTATGGCTCAACTGTAAGCATAACGCTGGCAGGGGCCAGGCACCCGGTCGTAAAGTGCACTTTGCATCAGTGTTTGTTGAATGAATTCATGGTTAAGAGGAGTGCTAGGAAGAAAGAGCAGCAGAAGAGAGGAGTGAGAGAAACAGAACATGTCCAGGCAGTGAATTCTGTGAAGAGAGCTTAGCAAAAAGGGAAAAAAAAGTGTTTTTTTGATGAGAGGAAATAACGAAAGCGAGATAAAGAAAAGAACTACTTTAAATTTATGAAAATGATGAAAAAGCTGATGAAGGTAGTAAACCAGAGTACTGGAGTAAGGTGAAGTGGAGACACGCCCTGCCAAGCAAATATTAGATTTTTAAAACATTACATATAAAATGTTCGTGTTCATGTCCACTGGAAAAATGGCCCCAGCCCGATTATCAGAGGAACTGATTCACTGCTGAGCTAGGCCACCTCCGAGCTGCTGACTCACGGGACGTCGGAAAGGCATTCATCTCCATGTGGAAATTATCCAGCAAGGCTGGGTTTGCTTTTTCTTTTGTTTAGTTCTTTTGTTCTTGGTACATATTTTTCCTCTTTCAGACTAGAAATGACTCCAACATACTAAGAACTCAACCCATTCAGAGTGGGGAGAGGACATTTATAATCTGATGGGAGCTCAGGATGTGTGTTCTCTCTTCATCCATGATGACATTAGGGAATGTACCTGCAGACTCTGCAGCCAGACCGTCCTGAGTTGAACACTGATGTGTCTCTGCCTCAGTTTCCCCTTGGGTAAATGATAATAATGCCTGTTTCCTAAAAATGACATGAGGATGAAATAAGTAACACATACAGGAGTGGCCACAGTATGAGAATGTAATAAATGGTGATGGTGATGCGGTAGTAAGTGAATGTTTCTCAAACTGTCCACGCCAGAATCTCAGGGAGATCCAAGTAGCAATATTTAAAGCACTTTTTATGTGCTTTTGTTTTACTTAGGTTGATCTTCACAACAACTCTCTAAAGCTGGGACTAGGATCCTCCCTATTTTACACATGAAATGACTGAGGTATGATGGTATCTCAAAAAATTAAATATCGAATTACCAAATGATCCAGCAAGTCTCCTTCTGGTTATATATCTGCAAGAATTACAAGCAGGGACTCAAACAGCATTTCTATGTTCATATTCACAGCGATGGTGTATTCACAATAGCCAAATGGTAGAAACAGTCCAAATGTCCACTGATGGGCGAGTAGATAAACAAAATGTGATATCAACATACAATAGAATATTATTTGACTCTGAAAACGAACCTTGAAGACATTATGCCAAGTGAAATAAGTCAGCCACACAAGGATAAATATTGCAAGATTCCCTCCTTCAAGTATTTAGACTAGTCAAATTCATAGAAACAGAGAGTATAATGGTAAATGCCAGGAGCTGGGAGGAGGTGGGGCAAATGGGAAATTATTATTTAGGGGTACAGAGCTTCAATTGAGGAAAATAAAAATGTTCTGGAGATGGAAGGTGGTGATAGTTCACAACAGTGTGAATGTACTTAATGCCACTAAACTGTGCACTTAAAAATGGTAAATTTTATGCTATTTATATTTGACCACAAGTTAAAAAACAAACAGAACCTACTATGTGCCTCATCAGAAAGTTACGATGTGCTCTCGCAGATGAATCAGACGCACGTTATACCTTCAAGCTCCTGCACAATGTCCCACTTACTCATGTAAGTCTGGACCATCTGTCAGATGTTCCCCCCAGTGGTGGGGGGGAAGGAGTGCCATGCCGCTGTTATGTGCCAAGAACTATGATCATGTTTTAGATCTTTTACCATAGCTGATTTTTACACCATTCCTGCGATGTACAAATCATTCACCTACTTTATACAGGAGAAAACAAAGACCTGGCAATGTGGTTGTACGCGAATATTTAGCTCCCAGTGATAATGCCACGAGTCAGCCCTGCCCCAAACGCTGCCTCCGTTTCTGCACCCTGTGTTTATATAGGAAGTAGAGAGATGTTTAAGGAAAGGGGAGGTGTGTGGATGACAGAACAACTGAAAGCTGGGAAGGAGTAGGTCTAACCCCCACACAGGGAAGAGGAGGGCTGGGTGGTCCATGTTCTCTGCCTCAAAAGCTTGTCTTCTAGTAAATTCATTGGGCCACCCGCCCAGTCTGTCCAAGGCTTCTGTATCCTTGGCACAGCTGATTGGTCCTGGGGTTGACACCTGACACCTAGGCCTGACAGGTGAACATGTTGGCTGACATCCCACTTACAGAGGAGTATACAGATAGAGGTCTAGTTAGTTTGTCCTGTGCAATTTATTATATTAATTTCATTCAATCAGTTGCTTCCTTGGTATTATTCATGTTAGTTCTTCCTTCTCATCCTAGCCCTGGAATGAGCTTCCACTGCCCTGGAAAGCATTAGCCTTACCTAGGATGCCCTCTCATTAGTCTCCCTGACCAGTCTGAATCTGTGCTTCCCAATGCTGCCCACTGGCTTTGCTTTGGGATCCCTGACCATTCCAGATTTCTCCACTGTCAGCTTCATCATACAGCCCAGAGCTCCCAACTCTTTTGTGTTGTTCCTAAATATGGTATATCTTTATTTTTCATTATCTCTGTCAAACTGCACTAACCCCTAAAGGATGACCAAGTCAAGTGACATGTTCTCCATGGAGTTTGTCCCTCTACCATTTGCTCTTTGTAATATTGCGGGTCTATTCTGGTCTGTCTCATTCTTGTGTTCTAACTAGTTGATTTTCTAAGTCTAGAAAAGCAAACCATATTATGTATTTTACTAGACCTTGATTCTTGATAGATTGTTTGCTCCCTTGTTAGGCTCCATAAAATAAACGCTATTAAACAAGGAAGGAAATTTAGAGGTTACCATGTGTAGTTTCACATGTATATTTATTTCATCCTGAAACAACCCTGCAAGCAATGTAGGAGGTGTTATTAAGAACGGTGAAGCTAAAGATTTTAATTCATTTGCCAATGAGCATGTAGGAAGAAAGGGGTGGGATGGGATTCTCATTCAGGTCTCCCTGGCTCCAAAGCCAGGGCCCTTTACCCTAAAAGCCCAATGTCAAATGAACTGATAAGGCGTAAGGTGCCAGATATCCATACAGCTATTTCTGAGTGAAAACCCAGGTTATATCCAACTCAAAGCACACCCCCACTGAACAGAACAGTTGTTCAATAGGAGTTCCACAGGGGTAGGGTGACTATTGCTCTATCTGTGCATTATGCTTCTTTATAGGACACGAACATTTCATGTATGAATTTTCAACGTAAAAACTAACACTTCACACTTTGCTGACCAGGATCAAGAATGCAGAAAATACCATGACACCAATTTGCCCCTGGGTAGCAGGTGCTAGGAATTAGTTACGTACAGAGTTTGGGAATGTGTGAACTGACTCTGCCAAGCCTTATCCACAAAGCACCTGAGAGAATATTAAATGTAATTCTTCCTGATAGAAGGGAGAGTGGCTGACTTCCAATAGTCTCTTCAACACCAGGAAGCAATGATTTTATTGCTCTAAGATATCTCCAATTTGCTAGCTCTTGCTTCCCTGGCCAACATTTGAGGTGCATATTCAACATCAGTGATGTGCTAGGTGTTGCAGTGGATATAAAAATTCCATACCTTCTTGGCAGTGCTGAATCCCAGGGGAATCAAGAAATTTACCAGTAAACTCAAATCACGCAAATACTTGTACCCCAGGACATATCTTGAAGGTATGCATGGAAGATACTTTATAGAAGAGAAGGAAATCAGCCATGTAAATTCATTTCCAAGAGGCGGGGCTTTATAAATGACTGCAAGTCCGCAAAATGTGCCTTTGAGAAGCATACTTTTCAGGTTCCCCTGTTTCAGTAGGGTGTGGTGAGCCCTGCAGCCCTGTTCTCCAGGAAGTGATGGGGATGACTCAACAGATTAAACACCTTCCCCTTCCTGAATGCTTTGCAAATACAGTTCATGGATTCTATGGAAGTACTGACTTGGCATGATTGTCAGGGTGAGCCTGTGGCATCCTCTTGAAGAGTCCTGGATAGACAACCTTCCCAGGTGACAGTGAACAAGACCCATTGGAACTTTCTACCATCTTACTTCACCATTCTTGAATGGGACCTTGTAGCTTTTCTGTTTATTTAAAAGTTTATTTTTTAAATTCAACTGTAAAATACCAAATAGAAAAAATATTACATAAATTACAGCCTCTGGGGATCTCTACACATCTTTCCCTTTCAGGTAAACCATTATAACCCCAATTTTCAAAAAAAGGTTCTCGGAGAGGTCAAGTAATTAGCTCAAGACTCCATGTTGAGAAGCTCAGTGAGGGGGAGCGTGTTCTAGATACAGCTAGGATTTCACTCCAACAGCATGTTCAAATGAATAACAGGTATCTAGAAAAATAATAGCATGAAAATTGTTTGGTGACCGTCTGGACAACAACAGTAGCCACTCCACAAGGCAAAGGTCTATAGAAGAGCAGAAATGAGAGAAAATCCTCGAAGTCACAAGGAAGAGGTGAGAAAACTACTATACTGGCAACAACCACGCTCCCTGGAGTCAATGTTTCACACAAACACAGTGCTGCCACACTGTTGAAGGACAATGTAAGTGTGAGCAAGAGAATCTCCACTCAAACAAGTCTTTTTAAAAATTTTGGTGCAGAAGCAAAAGGTAAGTCAAAGAGAACATGGAATTCAATGGCAATATCCAGCAAAACCATCTTTAAGAAAAAAGACAAGAAAAAGGGCAAAACATAAACACCAGAATCTGTCTTCAGAAATGCATCCATTCAGAAAGATAAGAAATACACTGTAAAAAAGTCCATTCTAGCACCGCTGCTGACAATGAGTATGGGAACAACTTACATGTTTATAGCAAAAGGAAGAATTCAAGTCAAAATATTCAGAGAGAATAATTACTCTTAGGTAATGAGAGAGAGGAGAGAGAACAGCAATGTGGTCAGAATTCTTACTTTTTAGTTGTATAATCCCTTCTGGGTTGTTAGGTGTTTTTTGTTTTGTTTTGTTTTATATGTATTACTTAATTTATTTAAAAATGTGATAATGTTTAAAGTCTAATAATATAAACATGTTAAGTTTGGGGTATCACAGATTCTCAGTGTTGAGGGAAGCCTTAGAGGTCTGAAAAAATCTAACCTCAGCTGCATTCAGTTTGGCTGCACACCTGTCTGTGTACCACCTCTGTCTGGTAGGAACTTGACCTAAAAATTTAGCGCTGGTGCATGGGACCTAGCGCACCCCAAGAATATGAAAACTCAGGTCAGCTTTGTGGTTTTCATAAGCCCCTCCTGCACTGCTGAACATTCGTGACAGCAGGAGCTCCAGTAACACCCACATCCACCAGGCTGTGCCAGGTCCCGAGTAGTTCAGTAGTCAGCCTCAGAGGGGGCATGAACACAGAAGGTTGAGGTTGACTCTATCCCAGGTGACTCTATCCGTGCAGCACAATCTCTAGTGTGCAGCTAAGCCTGTCTATCGGGTATTACCATTAGCGTGGCCATCACAGGGCATTCCTCAAGCCATCTTAGACTTTGCCCTGTCCTTGATATCATTAGCAGCGTGTTAAGCCACTGGGATAAACTGAATACCAGAAAAGTGCCATATTCATTAACCTATCTGTTCCATAACCTAAGGAGATGTCTTCCATAATTTGCTGAGAGTAGGTAGTCAATACATAGCACTATGAAATTATAGATTTTAAAGGTGAAGGAACCCCAAGGAGATCAGGTCCCATCATTTCACAGATGAGAAATTTGAAAACCAGGTTCTTAAATCTGGGTCACTAGACACTTTGTTAATATCAAGTATGGTCCAGATGGTCCTTCTCTGAGTTCAGAGTTATTTCTTCTGTCAGGTTGTTTGTCAGATGAATAAATGAATGACTTTACCATTCAATTCACATAATTAAAAGAGACACTAACGTAAATAATCTAGTAAATATAATTGCTTGGATAGACTACATTTGCCAGATTTCATTGTTTTCCACCTTCAGTGGAATGTTCGTGTTCCTAGCCTTAGGCATCATTTTTAGTCATTTAAATTTTTTGGCCATGTTTAAACACTTCAGACAAATAAGTCAGACTTTAATATACTGTTAAACTCTAATTCCGTTATAATCTATATCACTTGATAATAATGTCACTAGTTGAACCCAACATATTTTTATGTGTCTTTACATATTAAAAACTTCTCAAATTATGTCTTTATTATGTAATTTCTTGAAGGAAAAAAATTTCAAAAAAACTAGTACAAGTGAATGCTGATATAACTACATGATATTCACTAAGCAGCTCCTAAAATCATACTGGCCTTTAAGAATCCCATACTTGTCTTCAAATCCTTTTTTTATTACTGAACAACCATTTGGCAGCTTTGGATGTTGGTTACTTTATTTTCTTGCTCATCCTTAACTTAGTGAAAGATTGAAGAAAAGCAATAGGAGATAAAACAGACCAAAGAAAAGAAAAAGCACAGACAAATCAGCAAGTGGAATGGAGAAGTAGTCAGTTCCTGGAGGAAGAGAAAAAAGTGCCAGGCGTGGTCCGGAACTTGTGGCATCAGGAATCCCCTTTCTGCCCTCCCCTTCACTTCACCCCACACACCAAGAGGAGAACTGGCAATCTTACTAGTGACCTTGGACAAAGAGAAAATGGCAAAACTCCCAAACTGAGTTTTAGATACACCAGTCCAGCCCAAGCTGGAATCCCAGTGTCTGGGAGAAGGCATCACAGCCACCCCTGCCTCTCCTGCCACCGCAGCTAAATGTGATAGAAAAATAACCTTTTGGAATTACAATGGGCCTTTCAAAGATGATCTACTTCAAACCTTCCTCTCCCCATTTTACAGGAAAAAAACTGGCATCCAACAAAATGAGGTCACTTGCTCAAGGTTATGTAGTAGGGCCAAACTAGTTCTCCAAACTGCGGACTTGCTGTTTGGAGCACTTCCCTCTCTAGCAATTATAAGGCATGGAACATGCAGGCAACATCTAGCTTTGCAGAGATGAAGAGAAATTACAAAGAAGCACAGGACATCATGAGAAATTAATCCAAAATAATAATACCACCCCTCCGACCCAAACCAAGGGACAATAAATACACCAGTCAGCTGATTTATGGAGTAATGGTACCTCAGTCCATTTGATTGTCCCTTTTCCTCCTTTATCCATTTTACACAGGCAGAGAAAATAAAAATGTATATAATACTGCTGAACCAAAAAGACCAAAAGCTTAGAACCAAAAACCAAAAAATGTTTTTGATATCTGAGATTTGGGGATTAACAAGTACATTTTCCCACCCAAAGCTAACAGAAATCTTGTTATTAAAGTTAAAATATCAAAAGGCCTCCCTGATGGAGCAAGGGATTAAGTCTCAGCACTAGGAAGCTATCAGCAGCCACTGCTGCACGAGTTAGATCCTGGGCTGGGCCCGGCCAGGGAGCATCCCACATGGCGCAGCAGACCTTGCCGGCCTCAGGGCTGCTCCCCTCAGCAGAGTATTTCAGTCAATCTGCCTGTTCTGCTCCCCACTCTGTCTCTGGTGACTCCTCTCACACACACACACACACACACACACACACACACACCTCTGGTCTACACCCCAGCTCTTCTATGCATAAATAAATAAATAAATCTTAAAAGAAAGTTAAAATAAAAAAATCATTCAACGAGTCTCAAAGCCCAGGGGAAAATTAAATGCCTCCCACAGTAATCAGAGCTTTCCCCTGGGCTGCCCAGGTAACAAACTCGACCTGAAGTGGAAGAGGCTTTACCAGTGGAATAAACACAGACTTTCACTGCAAAGACTGTTACCCAAGAAGCTAACATTCCAAAACAAGACTTGAAAAAAAGAGGAAAACTTCTCCTTACCCTTAAAAATAACAGAAACAATAGGGTCCGGTTTCCCAAATTTCGTTTTAGGGATATTGCTGGCAGATTCCACGATCACCCGAAGCATGGTTCCGTAAGGGCAGAGAGCGGGTTGCGGCAAACGACCATTTGTTAAGGAGACTTGGGCCCTGCAACTCCGGGCTGCGCCGCTCAGGGAGAGCCAGCGGGGAGGATTTCTCCAGGGAAGAGGGGAGGGAAAAGGCAAATGGGTGGATCTCTGACAGATTATTTACTGAAGGCTACGTGTAAACTGATAGTCAAACTCCCGAGTTTACGCCGTTCCACCAGCGGCCCTAAAGAATTAGGAAATCTAGAAGTGAAAAGGACAAAGCCTCAACTAAAAATAATTATGTGCAACAAATGAAACTGCAATAAATTTGGAGGTAACATTGCGGACAGTTCAGGAGACCGCTACGACGCTGGCTGCTATCTTTTAGCAACAATTTGTGAAACTGAATTCATTGGTTTTCAGTTCCTTTTCCATTAGTTTCTTAACTTCATAGAATTTTAAGACTTTAAGAGTCACTTATTGCTATTATTATTTTAACTTTTGCTGTTTTCTGCTCTCGGGTTGTTGAACACACCCACTCACCAACCACGTATAGAAAACATCAGTCCAAGGGTGCCCCCCACTGTATGACAGAGGAATTACCGCGTTGATTTCAAGCAAGCCTTTCTGGACTTCTAAAACTCGCGTGTTGAGGAGCGGAACCACTGTTTTACAAAAAGGATTCACCAGAGTATTTCTGCAAACATTCTTTAGAGATCTGAGAACTTAAGTTCCTCTGGCCCATCAAATGCTGTCCACAGTCTCAATGAACATGGAGAAGTACCTCTCCACTCATTCAGGACCTTTACTCCAGCAGTGTCTTCCCTTCCTTTGTTAAAGAAAAAAAAATTCAGTCCTGGACAAGGAAGCCTTTATTCAAGTGGAGGGGGCCGCTAGGATAGGTGTATGGAGCCCTGAAGTGAAATTTTGCAGAGGAGGAGCGATTGGGCTCATGCCAATAGATCACCGGCAAGAGGGGATTCACAGCCCATGGGCAGCCAGGGGTCAGTAGACAGAGAAATCCCCAAGGGATTCTGACTACAGCATCCTCACAGGATTCTTTCTGAACACAGGTGGGGGTGACCAGGCATCACCTGGGAGATGGAACAGATACTGAGAATGATCAGACATAGAAGCTGGGGCATTCTGGTTAAGCTGACTTAGCACGTTTCTTTCTTATTAAATATTACAAGGACTACAATGGGCCCAGAAGAAAGTGCTGGAGTCTGTCTAGAGTTTGGTCAGGGAAAGGGTGCACTGGGCAATATAAGGCGGGAGATAAGATTCAAAGAGCAGGCCTGCATGGGTCCCTATTGCATCCTTCTGAGCTATGTCACCTTAACAAGTTTCTGAAAGCCCCTCTTCCCTAAAATGGAGGTAAAGGTTTTCATAAGATAAAAGTCTTAGTATAGAACCTGGCATAAATTATGCAGTGAGTTATATGTGTGCACAACCAAAAGTTCATGCTCATTCCTGATTTCAGGATGTTTCTGTTATGCAGGCTGGCTTTAAATAGGATCTCCTTGTGTTTCAGAAGAAAAGGCTAAAACTCGATGAAGAAACACAGGGCTTCCTTTTGCTTTTGAACACACACCAAGAAGAACCATGTGTAAGTGAACACCTTGAATGCTTTGAGAAAGTACCTACAGGTACTTTGAATTCTGTCTCAATGAATTTTTCAAAGGTTTGTCTGAAGAACCCGATGCTACAGACATTATTATAGAGTCTACACAAAGAATTTCAGTGGCGTATAGACAACAACGTGTTTGTGTTGTTTGGCTGGCATATTTTTTCTTTCTATTGTAAAATACATTTACAGAAAAAAATTGCATATAGCATAAGTATGATAATCTAACAAGCATCCAGGTCAAGATAGAGAACATTGCCAGACTCTCCCAATAGAAATGCCCCATCCACCCTTCCGCAGAGAGAGAGCCACTATCGTGATATATATGGCAATAATTTCTGTGCTTTTCTTTATAGTTTAAACCCAAAACTTAGTTTAGATTTGTTTGATCATATTTTTTACACAAGCATATGAATTATTTTATATATTACAAACATCATATGCACATATACTTACATATATGTATATGTAAAAACATACATATATTCATAATGTGAATTATTTGATATATAATATTTTATAGAAACAGAATATACAGTATGGTGTTTTGTGCATTTGACTTCTTTTTTTTTTAACATTACGTTGTGAGATTCATCATGTAGCTCTATTTGGTTCACTCTCATTGCTAAATGCATTTCATTAATGTGTGTACCACATTTTATTAATCTATTCTACTCTTGATGAATATTTGGATAGTCCAGAGTTTGGGGTTATAACAAAGAGGGCACTCTAAACGTACATGTGTATGTTTTCTGGTACAAATATGCAGGAGTGCATTTAGAGTCTAAACTATGAGTGGAACTGCTGGATCAAAGGGTGCATGCATGTTGTCACCTTTCCTAAGTAATTCAGAATTGTTCTCCAAAGTGGCTGTACTATTTACATGCTCGCCAGTGGCATACGAGACTTCCCATTGCTCTACATTCTTGTCCCACTTGGCAATGTTAGATTTTTAAATGTTTCCCAGCTGGTGCGTTTATGCTAGTATTTCATTGGAGTTTTAATTTGCATTTTTCTGATTACTAATAAAGTTGAGTACCTTTTCATATTTACTTTTCCTAATTTGTGAAGTGCCTATTCAAATTTTTTTTTAATTTTTCTATTGAATTCTCTGTGATTTTCTTACTAATTTGCAGGGGCTGTTTATATGCTCTGAATACTAGTCCTTTGTGGGCTGTAATTTTAATGTAATTGAATTTATCAATATTTCCCTTATTAGTACATTTTTCATATTAAGAACGCTTTCTCTACCCTGAGATCATGAAGATAGTCTTCCTTATTCTTAATTTTGTTTCACGTTTTGATTTATACTCTATCTGCGATTGACTATGCATCATGTAAGATTAGAGGCAATTTTCTTATACATGGATATTTGATTGGTCCAGTACCATTTACTGAAAAGTTTGTCCTTTTTCCAACCTTATGTCATATATATATATATATATATATATATATATATATATATATAGTGTGTGTGTGTGTGTGTGTGTGTATGTGTTTCTATACTCTCTTCTCTGTTTTGTCAATCTTCTGCCAATCTTTGCACTAAGACCAATCTGTCTTAATTATAGCCTTTAAAAAATTTCATAATATTTTGAGCAAATCCTCCACTCTGATTATTTTTCTTCAAGTGTCTTAGCTATTTTTGCATTTTAATATACATGTTAGTTAAATGCGTTAAATTTGTTAAATTTTGTACAGATTGTACTGTCTGCAAATAATGTATTTCTGGATCTGATGTCATTTTAGGAAGAGTATTTTAATCCAAATATATACTATATCACTTCATTTGTTTAAACTTTTTAACATCTCATAGTAAAATTTTATAACTTAACCACAAAGGCCTTAAACATCTTTTTTTTTGTAGCTCTATTGGAACTTGACATTTATTTCAGCTTTGAATTCTTTAAACATATAAAAAAATGACTAGTACAATTAATATCTGTATGCCCAATATCTAGATTTAACAACAGATTACCTTTTGCGGCCATGATCATTTATCTATTTTAAATAAAATGTTTTAAAGAAGTTGCAGCATGTACTTTTGAGATGTTCTCCTACAATATCATAATAATATGGTTAGACCTATGTGTATTGAAAGTCCCCAATTATTCTAAGTACTAATTATACTCAAATATCTCATTAAGCTTTTTGGTATATTTTTAAATCAGGACTCAGTTTGTCCCATGAAAGGATGTTGAATTTTGTCAAAAATTTTTTTTCTGCCTCTATTGATGTGATCATGTGATTTTTATCTTTTATTTTATTGATGTGATGTACTACACTGATTAATTTACTTATGTTGAATTGTCCTTGCAGCTCAGGAATAAGTCCCACTTGGAGACAGAGTTTAATCCTTTTAACATGTTATTTGGTTTGCTAATACTTTATTGAAAATTTTTGCATCTATATTCATCAGGGATGTTGGTCTATAGTTTTATTTTCTTTCTTTCTTTTTTTTTAATTTTTATTGTTTTTTATAGTTTTATTTTCTTTTGGTATCCTTACCTGGGTTTTGATATCACAGTAATGGTAACCTCACACAATGAGTTTGGAAGTGTCCCTTCCTTGATACTTTGGAAGAGTAAGGATTGTGTTATTCTTTTCATATTCAGCAGAATTCTCTAACGAAGCCATCTGGTCCTAGAGTTTTCTATGTTCGGAGTTTTTGATTGCTGATTCAGTCTCCCCTTCTTTACTCATTACTCATTATTGGCCCACTAAGATTTTCTATTCCTTCCTGATTCAGTCCTGGTAGGTTGTTTTTAGAAATGGATACATTTCTTCTAGGTTATATAATTTGTTGGCACAGAGTTGTTCACATATTCTTTTATGTTTCTATGTATTTCTGCAGTATCATTATAATGTCTTTATTTTTAATTTTATTTATTTGAGTTGTCTCTTTTTTTTTTTTTTTTTTTTTTACATACAAGCTGGGGTACAGGCCAGAGGCGTGGGGTGGCGAGAGGGTTCACCAGAGACAGAGTAGGGAACAGAACAGGCAGATCAGAAGTACACTGCTGAGGGGAGCAGTGGGTGAAGCAGGAGAGGTCTGCCCCACCATGTGGGATTCTCCCCGGCCAGGCGTCGAACTTTCGTCGCCGCTGCCGACAGCTCCACAGCTCCACAGCTCCACAGCGCAGCGCTCAACCGCTGCGCCACCGGGGAGGCCCTATTTGAGTTGTCTCTTTTTCTTGGTTGGCCTACCTAAAAGTTTGTCAGTTTTGCTTATTCTTATTTTTTTTGGAAGAAATACCTAGTTTCATTAATTCCTTGTTTTGTTTCTGGTCCTTATTGTATTTATTTCCACTCTGATCTTTATTATTTCTTTCCTTCTGCTAACTTTGGGCTTATTTTATTCTTTCTTCTGGTTTCTTGAGTGTTAAGTTAGTTGCTTATTTGAGATCTAATTCTTTTTTTTTTTTTTTTAAGATTTATTTTTTATTTATACATACAAGCTGGGGTACAGGCCAGAGGCATGGGGCGGCGAGAGGGTTCACCAGAGCCAGAGTGGGGAGCAGAACAGGCAGATCAGAAATACACTGCTGAGGGGAGCAGCGGGCGAGGCAGGAGAGGTCTGCCGCACCATGTGGGATTCTCCCCGGCCGGGCGTCGAACTCGCGTTGCCGCTGCCGACAGCTCCACAGCGCAGCACTCAACCGCTGCGCCACCGGGGAGGCCCTTGAGATCTAATTCTTAATATATGCATTTATTGCTAGAAATTTTCCACTTAGAAATTCTTTTGCTGCATCCCATAGTACTTCATATTTTGTACTGTGATTTGTTTCATGATAATTTCTTATTTTTCTTTTGATTTCTTCTTTTACCGAGTAGTTGCTTAAAAGTATGTTTTCTAGTTTGCACATATTTGTAGATCTTCTCACTGTCTAGTTTCACACCTTTGTGATCAAGAAGATTGTTATGATTTCAGTCTTCTTCAGTTTGCTGAGGTTTGTTTTGTGACTTACATGGTCTGTCCTGGAGAATGTTTGCATGAGCACTTGAGGTGAATGTCTATTGTGCTGTTGTTGGATGGAATATTCTATATGTGTCTATTAAGTCCATTTGTTTTAAAGTCTGATTTAATTCCAACATTTTATTGCTGACTTTCTGTCTGGATGAGCTATCCATTGTGGATTAGGAGGAAATGAAATCACTAATAATTTTTGTGTCATTGTCTATTTCTTATAATGTACATTTATTGAGTTCTTCAGTTTCAGAATTCTGTTTGGTTACTAGAATTTCAATCTCTTTGATAAAGTTCATTAATTTTATCCCTGAATCATTGTATTGTTTTTCTTAGTTTTCCTATAGTTCAGTGAATTTCTTCTTAACAACTATTTTAAATTCTTTATTAGTTAGATCTTAATATTTCATTTGCTTTGGTGCAATTGTTATAAAATTGTCAATTTGTTTTTGTGATACCGTATTTCTTTGATTTCTAATGGTGTTTGATGAAGTGTTTCTGTGTACATTTGAAGCAGTGAACTGTCTTTAAAAGCGAGGGTTTGTCTCCTTGAATTCTAACACTTCAATGGGTTGGTAATTAGATGCCTTCTTTTTGCTTCCAGAAGGTGACACTGTAGCACAAATTTTGGTTTCTCTTACTGGTGCTACCTCATTAGTAAGATTGGGAGGGATTGCATAAAAAGGAAAAGGATGGTGGCAGGTGTGGGGGCAGTGTGTATTCAGCACTTAGGGCTGTGGGTCTGCCCATGCCCTGTAGGGAGTTCCTGGGTGGTGGGTATAGAGACTTGGGTGGGGAGTAGATCCCAGAATTCCCAGTCAGCCCTCTTGCATCTCAGAACGGATGGCAAGAGTCACTTTAATTCTGACTTTTTTGTCTGACTTCTTTCCTTCCCACGTTCTTAGACCAGTCACTGTGGACTCTCCTCACAGAGATCGACTGGTCCTCCAGCTGCAGCCTCACCCCCTCTGCTGAAAGGTCAAGCTGGCTCTCTGTGGGACTGGTAGCCACCATCTCTGCTACCACCAGTTCATCTACAGGTACTTCCCTTGCCCTCTGCTGAATCCTCACCCACCTTCAGGTGTGTAGATCTTGGGGTGTCCCAGAGGCAGAGGCCTTTTTTCTCCTTCCTTGCTTCCTTCCTTCCTTAGCTCCTTCCTTCCAGGCAGTTTTACTTTATGAAGTTAGTCATATGATTTTTATATTGAATCTGATGACTCACATTCACTTTTAATATTAAACTAACCCTGCATTCCTGGGATAATTCCAACTTGCTTGTCATATTTTATATTTTTATATTGTTGAACTTGGATTACTAATAGTTTTTAACATTACTTATGAATTTTGCATTAATGTTTATGAACAAAACTGATGTGTAATTTTCCTTCCTCATTTGTCGTTGTCAGACTTTCGTGTCAAGGTTATGCTACCATCATAAAATGAGTTGGGGAGTGCTGCTCCCCCTTTTTCTATTTTTTGGAACAGTTTGTGAATTTGAAACTATTTTTCTAATAAGTTGTTACTTTATAAAAGTTATACCCATACTTATTTTAAAGAATCAAGATGTGATATAATGGAAATGTTAGTTGATACTATTGCAGTAATCATTTTGTAATATGCAAGCGTAATAAATCGACATGTTTTACATCTTCAACTTAGACGATGCTATATGTCAATTATAGCTCAATAGAACTGGAGAAAAAAAAAAGAATCAAGAAAGCCTACTAGCAAATTAGAAAATTAGTAGTTCACCTTTCCTCACCTTTAGCATTTTCTTAGCAGTATTTCCTCTCCCAGAGATTCTTATTTTCAATTTTTTAATTTAGTTATTTGGGCATTTATCACCACATTATCAAATAATATGCTTTTATTTCTAATTTTTTATTTACTGGTTAGTCTGTTGGTTTCCTAACAAGGAAAAGGACTTAACTTTCTTTCAGCCCTCTTTGATCCATGCACATATGCACTCCTCACATCTCGCCCACCCAATATAGATAAGTCATAAATTTGCTTAGACTAAATTTTTACAATATTGTGATGATATAAACACTATTCACAACGGAGCCATTAATTATGCTATGCTATGATGTATTCCTTCATATAATGCTTTTCATTTTTTTTTTTTGGCGGTAATACCTCATGGTTATCTTTAATACGTTAATCTCTCTGCAAATTGTGTAAAACTCTCAGTAGGTTCCAACACATTAGGTATTATATTCCTTTCATCTTCTTGAAGGAAATTCTCATGAAGTCTTCTGAATGACCCACATCTGGAATGGTTCGGCTCTGCAGCTTCTGCATGACTATTAGCCAGAGCTCCCCTCATCATCATCTATCCCTTCACATTTCTCTTATGGAGGATCCCCTGTCCTCTTCTTTCTTGGTTTGCTTTCTTGATTTACTGGCACATTCCTTTTCTGAATGGTACTATTCTACTCTCATAGTTAGTTGATAGCTTGGCTAGTACATAATTCCACATTCAAGAGCATTTTCTCTCATAATTTCAAAGTGTTCTGTTGTCATCTGGCCTCCCATGTAGCTCCTCCTTTCTAGGAGACTGTGCTGCCTTATGAATTGCAGTGTTATGACTTGCTATGAGAAGCATGTTCTGCTGCACCCCATTAATGGCAGGTGTGGTTATGGTTAGGCTTTAGTGAACTATGGGACTGTGATAGATGCTATTTTATACCATCCAGCTCTCCCTCCAAGAATAAAGAATTTTTTAGCTCCAGCTGCTGAGAGAGCAGCCTGAAAATGTTCCTTGGCATTCAGCCCATTGGTGACTGCCTACACTGAAGGAAACTGCCTTCCTGAAGGGCATGTTTCCTTCCAGGAGCAACCTACCTCGATGACTGATCAATGCAAGGGTATAAAAAATCTGGCCCTCTTGTCCCAAGTGGTGACAATCTATGGAACCATCCCAGTTCCTAGGCTCCCTGTGGGGTCATCTAAGGCTGATGTTGAGACTACTTCCTCACTGTAAACCTTACTTCCATCCACTCCCTTCAAAATGCTGATCTCAAAAATACTTACTGCAAATGTCCTGGACACTAATCTCCATCACAAAATATTCTCCCATAAAACCCAACCTGTCACAGTTGATGCAAGAATGGGCTAGGAAAGTACATGCTGAAGTGGGATTTGGGACTCAGTTCCCCACAACTGGCTGGCAAGAACTCCATCCCTGGTGGGATGTGAGCATTGATGGCCCAGCACAGTGCAATTATTTAAAGTATCATCAGTGGTAAACTGGTTGGCATACCAGTAGAAAGGAATGCTTTAGTTGGTGTGATAAGCCAGGTAGCCAAGATATATAGGAGCAACAGCAACTCTGAGGACTTGTATTTAAGTAGCTATTGCAAAACTCAGTTGACAGTCTGGAAAAGACTGAGTGATTAAATAGCAAAAACATGCTAAGAATGAAATTCAGAGGGACTCCTTGCTACTCAAAGGCCCTCAAGAGGAGAGCTCAGGACCAGAACAAGAATTTAGTCATAAAAGAGGCCAAGCCAAAGAAGATTGAACAGGACAACCTATGACAAGGTCAAGGCTTCTTGGAAAATAATGGAACATTAATGCATGGAATAGAGACATCTGGTTGATGACTTTGAAAATCTTGCATCCCTAGATTCCCTTGAAACCAAGTAATTCCTTAGTTTTGATAGATATACCATAAGCATATAAAATGTTAACATTTAGGGAAGCTGCATGAAGGGTATAAAGGAACTATATACACATTGCAACTTTTCTGTAAAACTAAAATTATTTCAAAATAAAATGTTAAGAAATTAAAATTAAAATTCTAATTATTGGCTTAAAAATGTAAAAAAGATCTCCAAATTGAAATAGTTGTTTAGTTTAAAATCTATGGAACATAGCAAAATACCTTCTTCATTTATTGGTAAGTTTTAAGTATTAATAAAATTTTCGTTTCAGTTGAAAAGAAATTACAGATGTTGGCACTATGTAAGAATTTCTGAGTATGTCTGATAAGTACCAAGAAAACACAGTGTATGGTAAATTAGTTGCTCATAACCCAAAATTTCAATAAGCTAATTAATAGAAATCTTTTCAGAGTCTTTTTCCCTCCCACTCCACACATACACATATTGAAAGTGCATAAAGTATGTTTGGGTATGTTTGATGGCATTTATACAGAAGTTAGAGCCTGTTGATTTGTTAAATAAGCCTGGAAAAGGATTGACTTCCCAATCCCTAGCATTTCCTGGAGTTCTATGTGACACAAGTGTATGGAACTTTGAGTAAACACTGGCAACAGAGAACGAGCTAAATAGTAAAAGTGGAACCTTGTAAACGGACCAGCACTCCTTTAAAAAAATTCACCGTGACTTTACTAACAGTAGATTTTTGGTAAATTTAGGATACTGTACTTGCAGAGTGGTAACTTGAGAGTAAAATAAAGACTGGCAGCCAAGGGGTGTGGCCTAGCTTCAGAGCTTCTCCCCAGACCTCCAGGAGAACTCCTGAGCAAGGTCATGAGGGCTGAAATTCAGACTCCCTGTATAGAGATAGCCTGAGAGCAGTGAGCTGTGTTTCACTGGGGGTAAGTAGGAAAAGAGAAACTTTAAAACCTGAGACCTTGGAGACAGTGGCAGAGATTAGAGTCAATTGTTTTTAGAGAAGGGAGGAGGTGTTCAGAAGTTGCCAATTAGTCTGACTTTACACCAACATGTAAAGTGTGTGTGAGAGTGTGTGTGTGTGCGTGTGTGTGTATGTATTGTGAGTTGGGTGGGGATCATTCACTGAGCTTCAGAGAATGCAGAGCTGTACTCAAAAGCAATGCATGTATTTTTATAGAACATCAATATGCCATCTTCAACATCAACATTTACTTTCCACTTCCTGCCACCTTCTGACTCACCCAAGTCTCCTAAAACCCTGTTATGGAGTTAGTGTCTGCCTTAAATGCTTTATTTTGTGTGGGGTGGTGACATGTATCCAAGGAGATGTGAACCTACCCCTCCTAAATCATTTAGTGTTGTAAATCAATGCTACCATGATAAAGGAAAAAAATAATATTGCAACAAAAATTGCTTTATTTTTATATTTTGATCCTAACAACAGACTGTGAAGTAGGGTCCATAATAACCTCCATTTTATAAGGTGAGGAAACTGAGGCACAGAAAGATTAAGCACTTGCTAAAGGTGACTGCTAATAAATGGCAGAGGTTATTGATTGTTGCTTGACTGCAGTTTCCTGCCACGCTCTGTTGGAACGCATCACTTACACATGCTTTGAAGCCTCTGTACATCCTGGAAGCAATTGTACCAGCTTTGCTACTGCTAAGGTGCATCACAGCCCATGCTCCTGGATACCACCTGCTCTCAAGGACTTTGTCCTCCAGCTTTCCAGCTTCCCCGTGTACAGAAGCTTCTCCGGTAGGTACTGGGATTTTCCTTGTACCCTTATGAGCTTGGGAAGATGCTCATCCCTCTGTTCCTCTATGCTAGTGACTTCTCTTTATTTGGACAGTCTTATTTTTTTTCTTGGACACACATTTGCTAGTGTTACAGTTGGAGACAGGGAGGGAAAAGAACGGGAGATTTCTGTTTAGCTTTGTTCAAATGCAAAGAAAGTTAACTGAGCTGCTTTCCCTGAAATTTTAGATATAAATCTGATTCCAAAAACACTTAAAGAAAAATATTTCCTTTTGAAAAAATCATGGAAGAATAAGACTGTCTAGAGTGAATTTACACAGCATGATCAATCAATTACTTAATAATATTTTCATTTTTTCAGCAAATGCTTGAACATCTACTACACAAGTACTGGGTATTGGGGGCTGGCATTTCAGAGCATAGTAAGTCAAAATTTGGCCTGAAGGAACTTCCCACTGTGGACACCACATGTGAGGGCCCTTCACATGTCTTATCAGTCACAGCTTTCAACTCACGTATTCAGCTGATACAGTTGAACCTCAGAAGAGTTAAAAACAAAAGCCAGGTTTCAAACCCAAAGTCTCCCAAGTCCTGTTTCCTTTCCAATTTCACCTCATCCAAGATCTCACATTCTTCTGTGTCATTGTTCTCTCCTCACCTCTTTCACCAAGTAAACTCATGCATTAGTCTACTCATGCATTAGTCTATGTGCGTGGCCTTAAATCTGCCCTGGAGCATTGAGGCGAAACAAATAGAGAAAGAGGAATATTTAGAGGTGAGGAGAGACTTAGCAAAAACTCTAGATGTGGGGAGCAAATTAACAGGGGTAGCAAGGAGAGGATTTAGAGAAATGAAGATAGATCCATAGTATCTTATTCCAATGCCAGTTTTACAGAATCATAGGTATTACCTTACCAGCAATTTTCAAACTGGCACAGACACATAGTCCATTGTTAAGACCTGTGGGCTGAAGTACTTCCTTGAGAAGTAATTCAGTTGATAACTAAAATAGTTTTTAGAACTAAAATACTATTTTTCAGTAGTTTAATTATAGGGTTCTGCATAGCAGTAGTGGTAGCTATTTTTAAATAACTTAATATGTAGCATATTTAAGCTTTATTACTTTAAAAAAAAAGTCCCTGGTGGGGATTAGGTCTACTTGGAGTGTAGGAAGAGTAAAGATTTCAAATTTGGCATCATCATATTGTCATTATTCAAGGCAATTAGAGGAACTAAAGATAGGATAGGGATGAATCTGATCTTCTCCAAGTAAGTATTATTAAATTTTCTAAAAATAAACCTAGAAGAAACACAACAGGGAAAAGTGGAATCATCTTAAGCTTTGTTTTTGGTTTATGGAAACTAATTCTTCATCAAAATATGTGATAGATAAAAGCCTCTTGGTCATTGTTCCGTAAGCCTTCATTCATTCATGCAGACATGCATTTGTCTAGCAAGCACGACGTCAACGTGGTGCCAGGCACACTGCTAGCCACAGAGATGCATAAGACACAATTTCTTCCTGCAAGAAGCTCATAGGTAATTATAGCAACAATGGAGTGAGTGCAATGATAGAGAAAACAGAGACAGGTATCTGAGAGGGTAGGCATGGGCAGCAGGGTAGATTCCATGAAGTAACAGTTGGACTGAGCATTGATGTTTGAATTGGGGTGTGTGTGTGTGTGTGTGTGTGTGTGTGTGAACTGAAAGAGATTTAAACAAGTACATATGGTAAGCTTTGGGAACTTGAAGTCATTTGATATTGGTGGAACACCGTGTGTAAGGTAAAATGGTCAAGAAGAGAGAGAGCCTAAGCAGTCAAGCAGGCAACCAGCTCCAAGAGTCTTGCTTGCTCTGTTCACACCAACACTTACTGTTTGCTCACTACGTGCCAGACTCTAAGGAACCACATTGTCTCAATGAATCCATCCCTGCCTTATTCTATAGAGGAAGTTCTATTTCATCATCCCATTTTACAGCTGAGGGCACTGAGGCATACTTTTAAAGGAGGTCAAATGTGCCACATTGGATGTACCAAGTTGATTTGGAGCTAAAAACAATCAAAAACTTGACAGATTCAGGAAAAGTTCTTTCTCTCCCATGCAATTGCCTAAATGTCCATAGAAAAAGGACGTGTATCAGAAAGAGCTATCATAGTTCTCTTACTGTGAACAGTAGGATATAGGAGGCTAAAAATTACACAAATGTATGCTCATATATCAGTCAGTAATCTCTAGGATCCAACAGGCCTTGCATCTGCCACAGGAGGTGATGCTGTTTCCTCTTCCCACAGAACCGAGGAGGTGCTCCAAAGGTTCTATAAAGGGATGCTAGCCTTTGATTCAGGGAAATGCCTGTAGGTTTCACCACGAACTTTCCAGTGGAGAGAGAGCTGTCATCTGGATACAAATAAAACATTTTAATAACTTACAGGCTTAAAATCAAATTTATAAAAGAAACTAAAACAGGCAGAGCAGTCAGTATCCAGAGGGCTGTCCACTCCAAATAGGAAGCATCCTGAATAGAGGACCAAGGATCACTGACTTTAGTAAGAATCCTCCTATCGGAGATCAGGCAGTCAGAGAAAATCTGCCCAACCAGCCACCCATGCCAACTTCAAATGTGTTACTTACTGATTAGGCTGCTGTGATCTCAGCTCTGTGCTGAGGGTGTCTCTCTATTTACTGATTTAAAGTGCAGCCCTCTCTGGCTGACGCTGAACTGTAATCTTAGGGAGAGCAATGGCTCCACTGTGAGAAGGGGCGGGGTTCTCAAATAACATGCTTTTAGTGACTGTTTTGGAATTGATAATAGAAAATAGGAGATAAAGACTTTGTCATTTCTCCACAATAGTCTAGGGCAGAGGAAACCCTGGTCAGCTCATTCATTCATTGAGTAAATATTTATTGACTACCTAATTTCTTTGAGCACTGTGACAAAAGGTGCTAAAGATAAGGAGATTAGCAAAATCAGATAAAATTCTCTAAGAGTTTACAATCTAATGAGGGAAAAGGACACCAATCAAAGAACTATACATAGATATGATAACTGTATTATATGTTGTAGTATGCAAATAAAAGTGATAGTGTTTTGTAATGTCATGAACGTTTTAAAGAAGAACAATTAGTCCACACTTAATATTGTTGAAAGGACTTTGGAAACTGGAACTTTAAGTGAAAAAGATGATAACCAGTTTTAGCATAGAGTAATTGATAAAAACAGGAATTAAGTCCCTAAGACAAATTTCTGGTCACAAAAACATCACCAGACTTAAATAAAGACCCCCAAACTTCTAATATTAAACAATAATTTGTAGTCACTCACTCATTTTCCAACCCACTTATCCCACTTCAGGGACAAGGTAGCCAGAGCTGCTCCAGGCAGCTCAGGGCACAGGGTAGGAACCAGCCCTGGACAGGATGCCCTTCAATTGCTGGGTGTGCTCACACACACACACACACACACACACCACATACTCAGAATTGGAGCATTTAGAGACACTAATTTACTAAGGTGCACATCTTTTGGGTACAGAAGGAAATTGGAGAAAGCCCAAGCAGATTGAAAAGAATGTACAAATTCTACAAAGACAGAAATCAAATTTATTTCTCATCAGCATTATAACAAAATGACTGAATGAAATGATGTTGTTTAAGGACCTACTGTGCACTGTAAACAGAGGCCATCCCCTTTCTCTGGAGGCATAAAGGTACTCCCACAGGCAATGAGGATTGAGGTGTGATCTGAAAGGGAAGTGGGAAAGGAGATAATAGTGGGAACATTCCAGCCAGGTTGAACCTACAGCCACAAGGCCCTGAGGCAGGTAAAAAAAACCTACTGATTCCAAGGAATTAAAGGTGCTGGGGTGGCTGTTTCCAGACCAGGCTGGTAGGCCTGAGAAGACAATTGGGAATTTGCCTCTTTCTGCTGAAGACAATAACAGGTCAAGAAAAATGTTGTTTGTATTAGGAAATATGTGACAGGAGTAGATTTGCATTATTTAAAATAATCCCTGCTGAGGAGCAACTGGATTGGAAGGAAACAAGAGTTGATTTGTTCCTTCTCTTCCTGTATTTACAGAACAATTTATTGTGCACATATCAGTGCTGTCCAACAGCAATTAAAATAATGTACATCATTATGAATCTTCTAGCTGTCACAGTAAAGAATGTATGTTAAAAGTAAGGTAGAGATTAGTTTTAATGTATTTTATTTTGCTTACTATAGCTAAAATATTAAAAGTTCAACATGTCATAATTTAAAAAATACTTGTATTTCACATTCTTTCTTTTCTTGCCAAGCCTCTGAAATCTATGGTCTATTTCTTGAGCAAAAGTGTTTTATCAGAAATACTTTTTATGTATTTTGATCTCATAAAATTTACAGTGAGAAAAATAGGTTTACATCCCCAAGTTGTTCTAAACATATTTAAACATTTTCCAATTGCTAAACCAATTACCACTTTAAAGTTAAAAATAAGTAAAATTCAAGATTTAGTCCCTCATACAGTAATCACATTTCGACCACTCAACGGCCATATGTGGTTAGTGCTACCATATTGGATAGAGCAGAAGGAACTCTCCATCATAGCACAGCCGTAATCTGTGTGTGACACACTGAGCATCCATTAACATCCTTTTGGAAGACACAACCCTTCAAAAGTGGTTGGCACATTCATTGAGGACACTCTCACTATTTCCTTTTATTAAGCCTACGCCCATCCCTCAAGCTTTTTGTTTTTGTTTCCCAAGTAGAATTTTCCAACTGGGAAGAAAATGAGCTAACATGCTGAGATAAATACCCAGGCTGCTTGGCTGTTATTTTTCTCTGTAAATGAATAAAGATGAATTTTGAACCTTGTGGGATCTATGCAAACTACCAGTTCCTCTCATATCATCCTGCTAACACCTTTAGCTGTGAAGAGCAAACATTGATTTTTTTGGGTCGCATAACAATTACAAAATTAAACAACCCACCCTAGCCAATGAGCCTCCTGCCTGCTCCTCTTCCTTAGGGGTCCCTAGTCATAGGGGGGAGTTCCCACCAGAAGAAAAGGGCCTGGGAAGCAGATGTGTATTTGGGGTGTCTGGCTCAGCAGGCCCAGGCACCAGGCGCTCAGCCCCTAGACTTCAGGTGTCATCCCTCTTCATTGACCCTCCCATAACCTCACTTCTCCTTTTGCCATTTGGTTCAAAGCTGAGCAGGGGGATTTCTCTCTCTCTGTCCAAGAACATTCACAAAATTCTATGAAAACTAATTTTGCCTTTCCTTTTTACTCTGGGAAATGAATAACCTTCACACCCATCTTTTCTTAGGACTTCCTCCCACCCCAGCTCCATCTGAACGCTAATACAACACAAACTAAAGAGCCCAATTCTCTTCACATTTCCATCAGAAATGTGAGTTGGAAGTAAGGACCGAACTTCTTCTTGAAGGTTTTTTTTTTAATTCTTTAAAATTCTCTTTATGGTTTCCATTCATTCTATTTAGTAACACAGGAGTTTGTTGGGATGTGTGTGTAATAATGACTAACATTACTTAAGCATTTAATACATACCAAGTCCTTTCTCTCATTTAGTCCTCATAAACTACCCTATGAGGTAGATATTGAAATTTGTATCATTTTACAGATTAGTAAGCCAAGACTCAGAAAGGTTGAATAACTTTTTCAAGATGACACAGCTAGTAAGTGACAGGCAGGGGCTAAACTCAACAATAGTAGTCCTAATATAGAGCTGAACCAGTGTGCCACGTTGCTTTCCTGCAGTATTCTGCTATTGTGTCCTGCTATTTTTAATCTCCAGTGCGTTTATGCTTGGTCAAAGAGACAAAGGCAAACCCTGCCAACACTTTCTGTGCCGCTTCCTTTCAGTAATAGAGAAGAGCCCTCAAGGAGGTAATTCACGACACAGACTTGACTTATATAGGCAGATGTCAAGACCAAGCCGGAGGGCAACAATCTGTAGCAAGCGCTTGCTCCCTGCCTCCTCTTGGGCTCATAATCTCAGCTTCAAACCGGGTGTTCTTATCAGTTCTCGCACCTGCTACACCCCACGGCCCCACCCTTGCCTTTTGGCAGTATAAGGGCTCAGCCCAAGTAGAAGACAGGGGGCTGTGCTTCCCGGTGGAATCTAGTTCCCCCATTACATACAGGGTAAAACTGATATTTAGAGGGGTGAATTATGCCCAGGGACAACAATACGAGTCGATCCCAGTTCAGTCAATAGGTTTAGCTCACTAAGAACAGTAAATTGCTTCATCCCCAAAGCAGATAAACCCCCAAACAACCCCTTATAAGGAAACACGAAACCTGAGGTCTCGGGCCCTCAGAGAAGACCAGAGGGAGGCACAAAAAGGAACAGCGGCTGCCGGAGGGAGGCTTTCCGTCCTACACCCGGGTCCTGGGCGCCGGCCCCGCGTCAGTCCCACTGAGGTTCCAGGCCCCGCCTCTCAGAGACCACAGCCAATCCAGGCGCCGCGAGCCGGGCTGCTCGTGTGGCCCCGCCCCCGACCGACCGCGCCCCGCCGGCAGTGACGTGCCCCGCCCCACAGCCGCGGGATTCAAACTCCCGGAAGCGGCGTCTCTAGCGGAGGCTGTGACTCGGCCGGCGCGATCGCCTCGCTTCGCCTGGTTGCGAAGAGGCGACCACCGAGGGTGGCGACCCGCAGCTTGGGCCCTCCGCCACAAGTCCCGGCCGGACCGCGGGAGAGGTGGGGTCGGTGGGCAGATCGCGTCCACCGGGACTCGCTCTCCGCTCGCCCGGTTACATGCCCCCTTTTCCTGGCGCCCTCTTCGTGCCTGGCACCGAGCCGGGCGCCTCCCGAGAGCCGTCGTTTCAGCCCCTCCTTTCAACTTTACGGTGGGTATTACCACTCCCTTCCTGTGATTTGGCCAAGGTCTTTTGTTACTACAGCTTTTCGCCGATTAGTGTTTTCCATGCTAATTCTACAAACATCTTCGATTTTGAGGAGAGAAAACAAATGCCTCTTTTTACAATTTTCCTTTGCCTGTCTGTCTGCCCTTGGGAGCGCTTATTTGAGGGTCTTTGTAAGGTTCGCCTCCCCCTGTAGACGATGTGGCCTGTAAAAGATGCCTTGTGCAGTTTGCTGGAAGGAAATGTTTCTTTGGTCACCTCTTGCCCAGCATGTGTTTGATCACTTAAGCCAATCAACAGATACTTTCTGAGCACCTGTTGTTTGGCTCTGGGTGGCAAAGTAATCCAAGATTCATTTCAGCCCCTGAAACAATCGTTGAACAAATGAAAAGGGCTGGGAGTCTCTCTGAGTACTAGATTGTGTCCTGTGGCACTTACTAGAATTCGCAGAGGGAAGGCCTCCTGAAGACGATGCAGCTGGGCAAGGCAGAGTTTCAGCAGTGGCTTGACTGGAATTGAATTTACAGGGGGGCCAGTGGGTAGGACTAAATAAATGGGGAGGAGCTGGGAGATCCTAGCTGGGTTCTAGACATAAGAGTCTTTCACTGGAGTTCTGTCCAAACGTCAGGAAGCAAATGTCCAGAAGTTCCTTCCAGTTCTACTGATCTATAAGGTTCCACCATGCTGTACTTAAGTGACTTGCTTGAAAAGTAGTCAATGGTGTCAACAGAAGCATACAGGAAACTTCCGGTGGCAGCCATTTCTTGAGATGCTCCAAGTTTGCATTTATCTCAAATGACTTCCTATCTTATTCTTTCATCTCAGAATGGGCAAAGAAATCTGGGGCTAACCTTTTGGTAACTGGTCTGTTTAGCTCAATCTACACAGTTCCAGTAGTGTCAGGCTCTCTGATTTCATACTAGATGACAGTAAACGTCACTTCACAGAGAGGCCTTCCCTCACTACCTTATCTAAGTAGGTTTCCCCTTTTCTCACTGCAGTCATCTATCACTGTACTCTTCATTTCCTGTATGCTATTTATTTTACAATTTAAGAATCTGTTTCCTAGTTGTTGCTTGCCTCCTTGACCGGATTGAAAATTCCATGATGTAAAAGGATTCCTCTTCCCTTTCTTTCCCTTCTCCCTTCTTCCTTTTTCCCTTTCCTTTCCCTTCCTGGTAAATAGTAGGCTCCCCAGTATTTTTTGAATGCATAAATGGGTTCATATTCCTCTAGATTTCTTAGTCACATCACCATTATTTTTTTTTTCTTAGGTTCTATAAGGTGGAAAAATGCTTTTAAACTTCCTAATTAAAACCACTTTTATTATATGCTTAGTATGTTTCACTGTATATCTTGCCCCAAGAATTGATATTATACACTTATTTCTGAACTGTGATCTAGTACTGTTAGTAGATGTAGTGCTTCTCCTCTCCTATTCTTAATTCCTGTTATTGAATTCCTTGAATATTGTGGCTCTTTTTCTTATAAATGTTTAATATTGGGTTTTCTTCATTTCTTCCCACTGTGCTCTCAAAATTGACTATTTAGATAGATCTGAAGTAGGCCTGTTTTCTAAAACAGGACATACCTTTAGGTTTAGTAATGACATTCTGATGCCTATATACTCAGAGTTATATTGCTAATCACTTGATTTTTATTCTTGCATAAAATATGTCTTTGATTGTGATGTGCTTCTTTCAGGTTTCATGGCTTAATCACTGGTCACCCATACATTTTTTTTAAACAAAATTTTTCTATTAAAGTATGACACACAAAAGTGTACAAGTTGACATCTTTTTAAAGAGCAAATGCTCCCCATGTATCTAACACCCAGATTTAAAAACATGAATTATTACCAGCAACCTTCTCCCCATACATACCCCACTGGTTTGGGTATATCTTTTCTATTTGGAGAGGACGTTTCTTCTATTTTGTAGATAGGTTATTAGACCTTTTCAAACCTGAGATTTGATCTTTTTAATTCAGGCTTATAAAATTATAATTATGTTTTTATTTTGTAGATAATTTCAGAGATGTCTTCCAGAAGTCCCAAAGATCTAATCAAATGTAAATGGGGATCAAAGCCTAGTAACTCCAAATCAGAAACTGCATTAGAAAAATTTAGGGGAGAAATTGCAGCCTTAAAAACATCAGTGGATGAAATCACCATTGGAAAAGGAAAGCTGACTGATAAAGAAAGACACAGACTTTTGGAGGTAAATGGCATTATAAATCCTTTAAGTTGTAGTAAGCTTTGTTGTCAGAGATGAGAAAGTATTTTCTTAGGAATTACCTAGTTTTTCTGTTAGTTAAATAAATGTAAAGAAAATCAAACCTAAAAATTTCGAAGTATTTATGGAGTTCAGACTTTAATGTGAATATTTTATAACCCATCTTCTCTATTTTACCATCTTTTCAAGTAACTTTTTTTTTTTTCAGATTTTCGTTTAGGTAAAATCATTGCCATATATTGGTGTTTTGTTTTCTGTTAAACTATATTTCAGATTGCCTAATTTACAATTTTGTTATGGCATGGTCATTAAAGCAGTTAGGGATTTATTAGAGCTGGAAGAATTTAAAATTTTAATCATTAACTTACTTTTAATTTTTTTTTTTTTAAGATTTACCTATTTATTTTGCATAAAAGAGCTAGCTAGGGTGTAGACCAGAGGTGCGGGGATGGGGTGGGAGTAAGAGGTTTCACCAGAGACAGAGTAGGGAGCAGAACAGGCAGATCTACTGAAATACACCGCTGAGGGGAGCAGCAGGCGAGACAGGAGAGGTCTGCCGCGCCATGTGGGTCAGCTCCCCTAGCCAGAGATCGAATTTGTGCTGCAGTGGCTGCTGTTAGCTGAGACTTAACCACTTGCACCACCAGGGAGGCCCCTACTTTTAATTTTTTTTTTTTTTTTTTTGCCAAAGTACCTATACTGCTCATATTTAGAAAATAAATGGCCTTTATTAAATAGAATCATTGGATTTCTTTACATTTTGTTTCATAAGGATATCATAAAACTAAATGATGTATTCTTTTACAACATAAATTGAGGTAAATACTTATTAAGCATTGAGAAATGATCCATCACCAATTCTTAGACAATCTGCAATCTGGTGAAGGAATCAGATAACTTCCCTGGAAGATCTCTTCCCAGTTTATTCTACTTTAGAGAAACATTATTCAGCTGAATGGGTTCAGTTTGTTGAAATTAAACATCCTGTCACTTCTGCCTATTTGCTCTAATTGTGCCCATTAAAATTAACTAAAATCCTCTTATTTTCACACAATCATCCCCACTGTATATTTGAACAATTTCTTACCCCCCTATTCAAGTTTTTAGTTTTATATCAGAATGTAAAGTAATTCTGTAAACTTTTTCTATCAGCTCTCTCCTGATGCGTCTTAAGCCAGCAGCACTTTCCCAACATGCCTTCTTTATCTTTCCAGCCCTTCAGAAGAATAAATAAATACCTTAGCGGTATTCACCTTCTAGATTTGATACCAAATCATTTATTAACAGAAAGCAGATGAATGAATGCACCTTTATCCAGCTATATAACCTTCTATAATTTTTAAGTTCTGTGCTTCAATTTCTTCAATGAGCATGCGTCTCTTGTGTGACTCACCTTAGTGTTTAAGAGGTGGAATGATGGAGAGATGATTACCAGATACTAAAATGAGAACCAGTTTTTCTTTAGCTTTCTCTCACTAATTTGACAGAGATGGTTTCTATTTTCTGTGTTTGTGTCCCATTTATTTAATATACATCTTAACTACAGCCCTTAGTATGTGGCATTAATGTGCTGGTTTACCTCTCTATGACCTCTCAGACTATAAGACCTTGGCTTCATGTTCTTTTTAGCTGTGGTGTTTAGTAAACTGCTGACTCACTATACAATGAACACTTCACAAATGCTTGTTATATTATATTGTTTACCTTCATGTTTGTCCTGGCTATGTTCTAAGGTTCTTCTTAGTTTATATCTAGAAAATTCGAGTCCTCGAAGCTGAGAGGGAAAAGAATGCTTATCACCTCACAGAGAAGGATAAAGAAATACAGCGACTTAGAGACCAGATGAAGGTCAAATATAGTACAACTGTGTTGCTTGAACAGCTGGAAGAGAAAACAAAGGAAGGTGAAAGGAGGGAACAGTTGTTGAAATCCTTGTCTGAAGAGACAGATGTACTGAAAAAACAGTTGTCTGCTACAACTGCAAGACTTGCTGAACTTGAAAGCAAAGCCAGTACACTTCATATATCACAGGTACTAATAATTTATTTAAATCCAAATTTTTTTTTCTTTCTTGTGATTCATAATTCTTCTGAAGAATGAGTTTATGAAGCATTCTTGTCAAATGATGAAATAGGTTGTATACCAACAAAACACAATTTTTTTAATAGTTCAGTACTTTCCATAAACAAAAATAGTTACTAGGACTTCCTCACGTTCCATACCGTTGTTTTGCCTAGGGAATATTCAGAATACAGAGTCCACTGTGTATCTGCAATAGCCAAGAAGATTTTATTTAGCTTTTATCTCAATAGTTTGTATCATAAAATGCAAAAAGCTAATTTTTGAGGTTATTTTTCACATTTAAAGCATGTAATATCAAGTTAATATCCAGTATGCTTTTCCTAATGATATCTGCTTCCCTCCCCCTTTTGTTTTAGTCTCTATTGTATAGCAGAAGGAGCAAGGATTTGTGGGTAGGCAGTTCTGCCACTTGCCACTTGTGTGTGACTCTCAGCAAATTCCCTAACCTTTCTAACCTTATTAGAATTCACCAGAGCCCTCTCTTAAACCTCAGTTTCCATATCCACATCCCACAGTAAAATTAGGCTAAGAATACTGGAGAGTAAATGTGATTTTATAATATATACATATTAATTGCCTAGTTTAGTGCTTGGCATAATTCTTTTGAAAATTTGGACGTTTGAATTTAATCTAGTGTAATTTAGAATATTTTAACTATTAATACCACTTATAACAAAAAATCTGTGTACAGCTTTTAGATGTAATATTTCAGTGCTATTATAATTCTGCCTTAATCTCCCCTTTAGAGTCCACAGTGATCTGAGCTGTACATTTAAGTGTACTGTCACATAAATGACAAAAATGTTTCGACAGATGAGTTCAAAGAAGTTAAGTTTTTCTAGAGGATTTCCACAGAGCAGAAGCACATGAAACATTATAGTCAGATCCAAAGAGGTTGACTGAAACTTTTCCTTAAAACTCAAGAATTAGTTTCCCCACTTTTGAAAATAGAATGGCAAATCTTGGTAGAAATAATTTTTAAGAATGTATTCTTATACAAGTGTTTAGTTTTTTTCTTATGTCAGAGGTTGTGGTGGAGGAGGCCTTGTCCACAGAGTTAATCAGATATCTAGGTTCCTTCCTTCTAGTTGCTCCTGGTCCCCTAGGATAGAGTCCTCACCAGATCCTTTATAGCCGTGAGCTAGAGCATGTGGAGAAGTGGGGGAGTTTCTATGGACCAGGCCTAGCATTAGCCCACATTCCATTACACAGAATTCAATCATGACCTCACTAACCACAAAGAAGGCTGGGAAATACCGACTTTCAGTGTGCCCAGAGAAACAAGGGAAGGGGTTTGGTGAACTAGTTCTGTCAAACTTCCACCTAGAGGACTAAAATGAGAGGGAGAAAGAGTTGTATACAGAGCAAGTACCTATATCACCTTTGAAGAAAAATAGGTTTTGAACTTCCTTGCCAGCATTCGTTAAGTCTCTTTTCTTATAGTTGTTAAAAGACTGAAATACAGATATTTATGAGATCTGTTGTATAGGCTGGGTTCTTTAATCACTGATTTCCCCTCTTTTTCCTCTATGATAAAATGAACGGAAAAAACGAAATTATGTTTCGCGTTCCATATAATCTATATGAACTAATATGATTAATACTATTACAAATAGAATTGTAGAAAACAACTTCCATATTTTGTTGTATGATTTAGAATGTTTGTAGATTTCATTTAAATAGCCCAGTTGTTTTGTGAAAACCTCTGGGCTGCTCATATGCACTGAGGGCTATTCTGGTGATGCTGACATGTAGGGGGCCTCAGAAGTCAGGGTGGATAGGAAATCTCAGGGTTTGCTAATCTGCTTAGGAAGCTTTCGAGAGAACTTAATTGCCCCCTGGCGCTTATCTACTACATGGCAGGATGGTTCATCAGCATGTACTAAATCTAAATTCGGGGATCCCTTTGTGATATATATATACTGTTTATTAAGGAACTGATTACAATGACGAAACTTCTATTGTTAAATTTAAGATGTTAACTAATACTGGTTTATTTATAGACTATGGCTACAAGCTCCTTCAACTCATCAATGAGTAATATTCATGAAATGGAAATACAGCTGAAAGATGTAAGTTTATTTTCCTTTTATAGCTAAAGAGGACTAATTCATTTATTCTTGAATTTCAAGGACATTGACAGCACTGATGCTGTGATTTGAAAAAATATGTTGAGGCGATAGATAACTGAATGATTTAAGATCATCTTTCTAGGTTAATACCTTTTAAGTCGCTTTCCAGGCATTTGAGGGCCAGTTCCTTTAAGTATGGTCTCTGTAGGCTAGAAAGTCCTAAAAACTATCATCACCACCAAACACTTCTAACAACATCTTTTCTCCATCCAAATCTAATTTTCCCAACTGTTTTATTACTGTAATATAATTTATAGTTTCTTTTTGTTTACTTATACAAGATGTACTCTTTAGTGTGAAATTCTTACTTTGGTACCAGGATTTGCTTTCATAGTTTAAAAAGGAAATACATTCTTTGCATATTCAGTACCTCTTTTCTATAGAATTTGATATGAGGTTATTTTAGAAAGATGGTAAAACTGTATTATTTCAGACTTACATCCTAAATGAACTGATGGGCTTCACTGGGAATTGAATAAATTGAGGGTATGGAATTATTATTTAGTTTATTTCTTTTGAAGTTTTGATTTCAAATACATGAAGTATAAAATTCTTTAATTATTAATCCATAGGTAGATATTTTCATACCAGAAATATTATTGGCAAGTCTGTCTTAATCTAAGCATGCTCTTAAGAGTCCTGTTTTATTTTATCTAGGAAATGTACCCTCAGGTCTATTTGATCTTCAAGAGAAGAATTTAAATCTATTGAGTGTCTGAATAAGGGGGTGCTTCAGTTCCCTTATCAAAGTAATTTACCTAGAGGGAACTAAAATAAAGAAGCAGCATAATTTTTCAAGAGCTATCAGAATCAGTTCTGTGATACACTGACCTCTTAATCTATTTCTAGCAGTACTTATGTGCATATCTGCCAGCCATGCCGGCATAACATACTACCTTTCTCTGTCTGCTCCCTCTACCTGACACTGTTTCCCCAGGTCTTTACTGAATTGTCACTTTCTTAGATTGGGGGTACAGGAGTTGGATAGAACAGAGAAGGACAGAGCTATAGGCTTCCTTAGCTACCTTGTCTAAAATTATAGCTCCCAGATAATTCCTATTCCCCTTTCCTACATTTTAATTTCCACCTGTTCCATATCACTGTAAAAATTAAAATCTACTTTACTTCTCTTGTTTATTGTCTGTCTCTTCCATTAGAATATGTCATATGAGAGAAGGATTTTGTATGTTTTATTCACTGCTATATTCCCAGTGTCTAGAACATTTAAAAGAATGAATGGAATCTCGTGAAGTTTCTTAAATTTAAGTACTGTCTGTTCTAGTAATGTACCTGAAAATAAATACTTTTGTCTTAAACGTACATGCAATTTTTAGACTTTAGTGTTAACTGCCTCAAATATTAGCTAAAATTATTTTCAGATAATAACATTTTTATGATATTAACATTGAAATGTTATACCTTTATGTCCAATCTTTTTGTTCTTTTTTTTTTTAAAGATTTATTTATTTATACATACAAGCTGGGGTACATGCCAGAGGCGCGGGGTGGCGAGAGGGTTCACCAGAGACAGAGCGGGGAGCAGAACAGGCAGATCAGAAATACACTGCTGAGGGGAGCAGTGGGCGAGGCAAGAGAGGTCTGCCACACCATGTGGGATTCTCCCTGGCTAGGCTTCAAACTCGCATTGCGTGCTGCCAACAGCTCCACAGCGCAGTGCTCAACCACTGGGCCACTCGGGAGGCCCCAATCTTTTTGTTCTTTTATCCTCCCAATTTACTTAAAGATCACATTGTTCTTCTCTGTTCTGTTTACCACAGAAAACTTTTAGACAAATGGAGTAAAATTTAACCCAACTCACCGTCAACTGGTGGGCTAGACTGAGCAAAGCCTCTCATACTCAAATGTGCATCTGAACCTAGAGGATCTTCATAAAATGCAGATTCCTATACTGTTGGTTTGGGGGAGGGCCTTTCTAACAAGCCCCATCCAGCTGCTGCTGCTGGGTGATCCGTAGGCCACCCTGCCACACCATTAATGTTTGCGGAGCAGGAGGTGATTTAGCTCTAGTTTTCCTCTTGGAGTCTCAACATATCTTGTAGGCCAGGAGAATTATTGTTGGAGAACTTAGGGAGCAGGGAAAGACATCTCACTCCTCACAGTCCCTAGGCTGCTCACATTTATTTGACTTTTGAAAAATGAGCACTTCAGGCCCATATCCTTCCTCAAAGCTCCTGCAAAACTCCCTGTAGCAGTTTGCCTACTTGTTTTAAGATTGGTATTTGTTATGCTAAAATAAGCCCTAAAAACCTTTGTTTACCTTTTTTAAGGCCTAGCTTTATCATTCCTTAGCTACCATTTAGGTTCACCTGACATTTTGAAATAATTACCTCTAATTAATATTGAAACAAGGTCCAGTGTCAATATCTTTCAAACTAGATAGCCAAAAGGCAGTTTTAATAAGTATTTCTTAATTTAAAAAAAATCTTTTTTAAATATAAGATTTAGGGAAGATTATGATAATGATTTTAAATTTTTTATTTGGAAAAAAATTCAAATTTACAGAAAATTTACAAGGATGAAAATGGTATATAGAATGTCCATATACCCATTAGCAAAATTCAACCTTTGTTAACATTTTGCTCTATTTTGCACATATTTTCTTTCTCTTTCGATTCCCAACCCACACACATACAGTATATTTTTCAGAACTATTTAGAATGAGTTACTTCTATCCATAGCCTATATACTTTGAAGTGTATTCCTAAGAATGAGGGTATCTCTTGCATGACTCCAGTGCAGCAATTTTAATAAATTCAATATGAACACTGTACTTCTGTGTCATCTACCATTCATATTTCAGTTTTATCAACTGATTCACTTGTTTTATTCCTCTAGTATATGCTAACATTTTAGTCCATGTTGAAAGTTTTGCCCAAGGAATATTTAAGATACCCCATCAAGCCAGCATTCTAGCATCACTTTATAGGGCTTCACTTTTGCCCACTCTGGTTCCATGTTTTTATCGATAACTTAGATAAAAATGTTAAATGCTTGACTAACAAATGTATATATGACATAAAACTGGAAGAGATAACCGATGCAATGATGGATGCAAAAATAATATCAATATTCACTGATAGCAATCAAATTAAAGGTGCACAGAATTCAGTGAGAAGAGGTGGGGAGTAGAAATGTTTACTACTTTACTGAAGTAACATTGCCATCACGTGGCATTTTAGGATATTGCACCTCAAACCTTAAACCAACAAGTAACTTTTCAGACTTAAGTAATTTACATTAAGTAATTACCTACTTATCTAAGAAATTAAATAATTTCTAAGCCTTTCCCCACTAGCATTAGCAAATGAATCATCTTTGCTACCTTCCAACTTGAATCTGCTCCCCATTTTCAGTAGCAGAACTACCACCTTCCCTGGAAACACTGAGGGCAGGAGGTGAGGCAGAGGGGGAGTGTGTAGTTGCTGGGGATTCTGGGCTGCCCTGGCAGGCTCCTTTGGCTTTGCTTTCAATAGAATTTCCAAGTATCAAGTGGTTAAGAACAGTGAGTCCCACTCAGGGCCTTTGTCATAAATCTACACACTTTTATCCATATATTCCACCTTGTTTTATCCACTAAAGTAATATAGCTTCTTATGTACTATTTGCTGATGTCTTGCCACAGATCAGGTGGCAGGAGCCACAGAAAATGTAGATGGGATTTTATAATATTTTCAAATTTATGCTTTGTGGCCTGGTAGGGTTATCAGAGCATATATAATTTCTTGAGGGAAAGATGGAACAAAACTGAAAAACTATTAGCAGTAACTGTAAAGTGAATCATTTTCCATGCAGCCACCTAATTTAAACCAACTGCTTACACTGGTCAACAGTGAGATCGTTACTGACTTTAAAAGGCCCTAATCTGTAGTATCTTGGTGTGCTGAACATGAATATAACCCTGAAGATTTTTTATTAGCTCTCGTTTTGAAGATATTTCATATAATTCATTTTATATGTTTCACCATGTAAATTTATCCAGTAGGACTGCAACAACATCCTAAATCAGCCTAGAATGATGTAATATTGCATTGCATTGCATAATACCATCATGCACACATCATCCAGAGTTGACTGCATCATTTTCTGATGCAATGCAATACTACTGCCAGGCGGCTGCTGAAGTAAGCTGACGTCAGCAGTGCACTAGATAAAGCCCTGTCGGAAAAGTTGAGCATTGAAAATATTTCAGACTTTGTGCGAGACAGTTGAAGCTACTGTTCCATAGAACTGTTATGATTTTATCCATTTAGGCACAATACAGAACAGTAATGCCTCAAAAGTGCGTTAATAGCATGGACAATTTCTGCTCTATTTATGGGGAAGTGACATTTGCCAACCAGAAGAAAAGTCTCACTTCTCAAGTGAAGAAGGCTTATCATCTTTACTTCGGAGGCAAGGTTGGTGACCAAGACAAGCCTTGGGTCCCACATATATGCTGTGCTACCTGTACAACACAGCTTTCATAGTAGTTAAATGGCAGAAGACCATCAGTGCCATTTGCAGTACCCATGGTGTGGAGAGAGCTAAAAGACTGTTACTTTTGCTTGGTTCCTCCTCTTTCTGGAGGAATAACGAAGCCAAAGAAGTCGAGAATAGTCTACCCAAACATTCCGTCTGCATTGAGACCAGTTCCACGTGGTGAGGGACTTCCTATATCAGAACCTCCAGAAGAATATCCTCTTGATTCATTTGATGAGGACACGGGTGAGCCGACCTGTTCTTTTCCTGTTCCATCAGCATGCAGTGATCCAGATTTTCACTGTGGTGTATCATCAACCCCACAGAGACTAACACAGGACAAACTCAATGACCTGGTTCGTGATTTGGACTTATCCAAGAACAGGGCAGAGTTGCTAGGATCAAGACTCCAACAATGGACTCTTCTAGAAGATGTCACAATTACTTTCTATTGAAAGCACCACCAGCAGTTGGAGCCTTTCTTCAGAAAGGAAAGTACTCTGGTATTCTGTTCTGATATTGAGGGCCTTGTGAATGCCTTAGAAATCACCCATGATTCACAAGAATGGAGACTATTTCTAGACTCTTCGAAACTGTGTCTTAAGGCTGTGCTTTTGCACAATGGAAACCGTCTTCCATCTATTCCAGTAGTGCATGCTGTCCACATGAAAGCGACATACGATAACTTAAAGCAGCTACTGTATTCCATTGAGTATAACAAGTACAGCTGGCACGTCTGTGGTGATTTGAAGCTAGTTGCCCTTTTAATGGGACTGCAGCAGGGATATACAAAATACACGTTTCTTATGTGAGTGGGATAGCCGTAGCCGAGCAAGTGAATTACACTACTTGCAGAAGGAATGGACTCACAGACAAAATGTAGTAGTTGGAGAGAAGAATATCCAGCACCCAACTCTTGTTGAGGCTCACAAAATCCTGCTACCACCCCTTCACATCAAACTAGGCTTGATGAAGAATTTCATGAAAGCCATGGACTGGACCTTGCCAGCTTTCCGATACCTGCATGAAAAATTTCCTCGACTCAGCGAAGCAAAGATTAAAGAGAGAGTTTTTGTGGGCCCTCAGATTCAAGAGCTCTTCAAAGATGACCGGTTCAACAACTTGCTGCAGGGCAATGTGAAACAAGCATGGAATGTTTTTGGCCTAGTGTCTACAAACTTTCTTGAGAATGTTAGGGCAGAAAACTACAAGGAACTAGTAGAAGACCTGCTGATGCAGTGTCAGAAACTTGGCTGCAATATGTCTCTAAAGATCCACTTCTTTCATTCCCACCTGGATTTCTTCCTTGAAAACTGTGGTATGGTTAGTGATGAACATGGCGAACGTTTTCATCAAGATATCGCATCAATGAACAAAGATACCAGGGAAAATGGTCCACTACAATGCTGGCTGACTACTGCTGGACACTCCCCAGAGATGTTCCTGAACAGCTTTACAAGAGTCAGGCGAAGAAATCTAAGAAGTAGTCTATGACTTGATTTTTTACAGGTATTAACCGTAGGCCTATTACTATTGGCATGCATTTTGTAATGCAAACATCAATTTATTGCAGATTACAAAAAAAACTAGAGCCAAAATTAGAATTTGATTGTCATATTCGTGTTGAGCACATACAAATTGATAGGAAATGACTAATTGTATTTCAGTAACATGACTTTAGTAAAAATTTGCTGACCAGTGTTATTTTAATGCTATCATCCAAAAATTTTTTTGCACATATATTATAAGCAACAGCTGGAATCCTTCAAGGAACTTACTATCTATTTGAGAGACAGCAAACACATAAAGAAGCAAAGATACTTGGCAAAATAATTTTTAGTTATTAAGTGTGTGTTTGTGTGTGTGTGTGTGTGTGTGTGTGTGTGTGTGTGTGTGTGTGTGTGTGTATACCTCTATACAAACCAGGTGCGAGATCCCAGTTTGGGATTTTTAATTTAGTTCTAAAAGATATAAAGATGAAAATAGATTAAGAGAAGGAGCAGCTACTTAAGTTTGATTTTCCAGGACATTGAGATAGGGTTAGAAGTACAAATAATTAATGGGGGAGCAACATCTGTGAAAGGAAAAGGAAAGAAGCCAGCTCGGGTAGGAGCACTGTCAGAACAGGATGCAAACCTGACCAGAATCCTTTGTTGGGCAGAAATAGCTCTTTCTTGCAGGGTATCTGAGTGTGCATCCCCACCTTGGCCAGGAAAGGCATTCTAGTTTACAGAGGATGACATGGAAATAGACGCAAAGTATGTTGTCTATAGGAGACAGCAGACAAATGAATGTATTAACCCCATGTAAACATATCTTTGCCATGTTGTTAGAGGTCCTGAAGGTGTGTGACATTAGAATCTATTTGTGTCATAAACCATACACCGGTTGCCTAAAATTATTCTATAACATGAGCCATAAGAACTTTTATGTGCTAGAAAAGACTGCATCACTTGGACTCCCTTGTCCATTTTAAGATTTTGTTGGTTTTTTTTAATATTTGTACAATTATTATTATTAACATATTATTGTATTTTATTTTGCTATTTTTTTTTTTAAATTTTCACATTGAGGCTCTGGAGAAAAATCAGCAGTGGCTTGTGTATGATCAGCAGCGAGAGGCCTATGTAAAAGGACTTTTAGCAAAGATCTCTGAGTTGGAACAGAAATCGGAAACAGCTGCTCATCCACTCCCACAGCAGACCAAAAAGACAGAATCAGAAGGTACTGGTATAAAAATGTCCTTTTGGGGTAGGCCTGCCTGACATTTTCCAAAAGGAGAGATTCATTAAATTTAGATTTTTATAGATGTGTTAGAAAGTAAACTAAACAAGTCTGTTAGCCTTTAAATAAGAAGTGCCATTTTAGGAAGTCTGTTTTATTTCTCACTGATTTCTGATAAAAGAAGACATGAGACCCAGGGTAAAGGGAGCTCTTTGAAGGCACATTAAATTTTCTCCACTGTGTACCACATCCCCTCCCATCTCCTTCAAAGTCCTTCTCCAACGCTACCCCGAGAGCTGGCCTTGTCACCTGTTATCTTTTTTATTCTTTGTCCTTTTAGAATTTATGTATATCAATCCCAGGAAAACGAATACATTTTATAGATGATTCTTCAGTCACTTAAATCTCACCATAGCACTACAGTAGTTTCTCATGAACCATGCTGTCTTTTTGCCAAGTGCTTTGCAGTTTCCCTAACATTACCTCAGTTGAGTTTCACAAGGACCCTGAGAGGTGGGGCAAGAAAGGTCACTTTATGCAAAGTTCCAGGTGTTGAGCTAGCAAAAGAAGAGAACTCCCCTTGCAGGTGGTCGTTAAGACAGGCAGCTCTACAGGACTAAGGCCTTGAGTTCTCCAGGAGTGACCAAGCTCATGATCTTGGAGCGTCACTCTGAAATGCTTACAACAAAGCTAATGCTAAAAAGAAAATAGAGTAGGGAATCTCTCTAAAGATAATCAAAGCTGCTTATCCCTAAGGTGACAGACTTGTTAGCTGTATTGTCTTTATAGGTTTACTACACTAAAAGTAAGATGTTAACTCAGGTTGAATCTAATCTTTCTGTTTGATAATATGTTTTTTTTAATTCAATATTAGTAGAGAAGCACCCTGTTCCACCTTTCCCATCCCATCTGATCTCAGTTTCTTCCTCTATCAGGGTAGCTGCTTTTAACATTTCTATTCTTGATTCTGGTAATTAGCGCCATCTCTGTGAATAATGAGCTTACATCCTTATTTGTCGATTTGTCTTTTTTAGACATTAGTGAGTTTCCTTCCCCACAGAATAGTTATTTTTTTATCTTCCATGTATTAGTTTTGTAACTTCAAATAATGAAACCATACTTCTGTTTCTCGTTCTGCAAATATTAGCCCTATCTCTTGACTCTTCATTTTGAAAGGTGAGAAAATAAGGCGATCTCGTTTATAGAAACATGTTCATGTTTGTCTTTTCAGGAATACTGCCTATTTTATAAAGTGAGTTGTGTCCTATTGTGTTTGTCATAGGTTATCTTCAAGAGGAAAAGCAAAAATATTACAGCCATCTTTTAGCAAATGCAAAGAAAGATCTTGAGGTTGAGCGACAAACCATAACTCAGTTGAATTTTGAACTTAGTGAGTTTCGAAGAAAATATGAAGAAACCCAAAAAGAAGTTCAAGATTTAAATGAGCTATTATGTTCACAAAGAAAGGCAGATGTCCAACATCTGGAAGATGATAGGCATAAAACAGAGAAAATACAAAGGCTCAAGGAAGAGAATGATATTGCTAGGGAAAAACTTGAAGAAGAGAAGAAGAGATCTGAAGAGCTGTTATCTCAGGTAAGCCTAACGAGTAAAGTTTTCCATGATTTATAATTCAAATATTTCATTGTACTTACTAAGTGTCAGGGACTATTTGAACAACCAGCAAGGAACAAGGAAGTTTTTGCTGGCTCATGGGCGTTCATATTTAGAAATGGAAACAGACCATAAACAAATACCTAAATAAACAAAGAAGATAAAGCACGGTTATATGACAAAGAGATATTGGGGGACAGTGGAGGTCTTCTTGAGAAGATGGTATTTGTACAAAGACCTAGTGAGGAGAAGAAAACCAGCAAGGTAAATGACTGGGAAGTCCCCCAGGCAGAGGGAATTGTATATCAAAGGTTCTGAGGAGAAAGGAGGTGGGTATACGTGAGAAGCTGAAGGCAGGTGTAGAATAACAGGGCGTCCAGGCTCTTTCCTAGGCTGGCACCTTGACCAGGAGGACACGGCACTTAGCGTCACGTGGCACCTTCCATGTTCTCATTATATCCGCAGCTTTATGCCAGGCACTCTGAGTAATGTTAAAGTTACAGAGTTAGGATTATAGACTTGGAATCCACACTTGGTTTCCAGTCCAGGATGGACTCACCTAAGGTCAAACTGTGTCAAACTGATAATGATCAACTTTTCTTGCTTTTATAAGGCTTTGGTGAGGATTCACTGAGAAATTATAAAAGTGCTCTGTAAACTAAAAGGCTAGGAAAATGTTATTGCTACTATTAGAACAGTAATCTAAAAATCCTCCAGAAGTGAAAACAGAAAAAAGTGGTCTGTAACATTTGCCTTCTTAGTCTTTACACCCTCACTTCTGCCTCCAGATGTGAGTGGTGGTATTTACTAAAATAAAGCAGAAATGACTGAGAATTTTGCTTCAGCTCTGTCGTCAAGGAGGCAGGACAGTGCTGGCTTGTTATCCTACTCGGCAGCATCAGTAGGTGTCAGCATCTCCAGGAAGTAGATGTGCCCATTGCAGAGTTCAGTGCTGTTTACCAGCCTTCAGTCTGGGTCTCAGAGAACCCTCAGCCTCAGTGGTACTATCAGCTACCTGCATCAAACAGTTTCGGTAGCCATCACACAACCAGCCAGCTGGAAGACCCTCCCCCCAGCAGGGGCCACTAGCAGGTGTTGTTCCAGTTAGAGACGTGAGACTTGTGAACTCCCAGGGCAAATGAGAAAAGGTCTGATGTTGATAGAAGGCTCCATGTGACAACACTGGCTCTGTTTACACCCCACAGGTGCAGTTTCTTTACACCTCTCTGTTAAAGCAGCAAGAGGAACAAACAAGGGTAGCTCTGTTGGAACAACAGGTACTCACTGGGGTTACTTCTAAATTCACTTCAACTTGTTAGAAAATAGAATTTTTCCTCATGTTTACACTATTCTATGGAGAACCACTTGAAAATTGTAGAAAATATGTTTTATAAACATTACCAGAAAATACTTAAAGAGACCGTGCTATCCATATAGCTCTGGTACTGTTTTGATGCCAACCCAGATTCTCTAAGGTAGAGAGCAGTTGTCTTGACAGGTAGATGTTCCTCTTGGCAAATTTTATTCTTCCTCAAATAACTTCTGTAGTTCCTATTCCGGCCTAACAGGATTTCCCTAATAACTTCAAGCAGAGCTCAAAGAGACCATTTATTCTCAAAATTATAGTGTAGAGGTTTTTTAGAACATTCCAAACTAGGGAGCAGCCATCTCTTTCCCTTTTCCCACTTCCCCATAAAAGGAGGATGGGGAGAAAAATCCTAACTCGTTAAACTATTTCCACTCAGGCATTGACTTTGCTCCTTGGATGAACCAAATCTTCAGCCATAATAATCTTCATTTCTCAACATTTTTCTATGCTCAGATCAATTCTTGCTCTGGTAGTACAACAGTGTTTCTTACACTAATAAAAAAAAAAAAAAGCAGGCATCCAGTCAGGAGATTAGACAGCATATACTAGTTCAATTGTCTTATCCTGGGCATTTTTTCCAGATGCAAGCATGTACGTTAGACTTTGAAAATGAAAAACTTGACCGTCAAAATATGCAGCATCAATTGCATGTAATTCTTAAGGAGCTCCGAAAAACAAGAAATCAAATAACACATTTGGAATCATTGGTGAGTCCGGAATGAATAAATTAGAACTTATTTTCTTCTTTTTCTTTCTGCCACCTTTCCATTTACATATCAAACCAGCTCCCAAACTAAAAGGATACAGCTTAAAGAACATCTATTTCTGTACTTCCCTTTGTGTTCCCACGGTCCATCATTTCGTAGTGTGCTGTAAAATACTCGCTTTTAAGCTTTACTGACTATTCTAAGTTCCTCAGGAAAAAAATCATGAAAAAGGAAAGTCTCAAAGGTATTATACAATATCTTAGTCATTTCTGTGTATAATCTGTTTACTCTGCTAAAATTCTCTTCTATTATTAATTCCGTGTAATTCAGCTTGCTGATGTTGGCTGTCTTTACATAACTAGCAAAGTTAGTCAACCTTGCCTACTTTCCATTTGATTCTAGGCATTTTAATAAAACCTGTTCATATAAACACCCAACTCTAGTAACTCCTGGGCAACTTACTATATGGTTAGTGGTACTTTATAACCACTTCCTATGTTACCACCCTATCGTGATGACCAGAGGTTCTGTCTGAGCAGGTACCACATTGTAAGTAGGCCTGATAAACAACCTGTGTTTGACATTTATTTTTCAGAAGCAACTTCGAGAGTTTGCTTTCACAGAGCCATTAGTCACTTTCCAGGGAGAGAATGAGAACAGAGTAAAAATTGCCTCACCAAAAAGTCCTGCTGCTGCACTGAACGAAAGTCTGGTGGAGTGTCCCAAATGCAATATCCAGTATCCAGCCACCGAACATCGAGACTTACTGGTCCATGTCGAATACTGTTCAAAGTGACTTTGTTTCACAGGAGTCAATACTGTATCTTATTTTAGCTTAATGGTCATTTTGAATTACTTATTTCATCTTTTTCATAAGAAACTGCCTGTCAATCTTTGACTGGCATAGGAGTGAATCATTGTATTTTTTTGAATGCTGAATGACTAACATTTTGCACTGTTAAAAGTACTTGACGGGGAAAGGATAGTTCAGGTTATTGCTTATAGGTTAAATCTGTTGACCAGCAAACAAATGTTTTGTTTTTTGAGTTTTAAAAACTCAAAGGCAGTTAAGCAAAGCTCTTTACTATATTTTCATTTTTATTCAGGCTGTATCCATCTACAATTCCAATTTAGATGTCCATTGTTAGATGATGATACTTGTTTCATTTTTTCCCTCATTGTTACTGAAAAGTTAGGAATTTTCTTGGTCTTTATGCTGCTTACTGTTGAAACTGTAAAACTAGCTATGTTCTAAGCACAAAGCAGATTCTGCTTAAGGAATACTTAAGTGGCAACATAATATTTTATGTCATATTAACTGGGTGTAACTTTAACTTGAATTTCAACAGCACATGTTGGTCAGCTAAAATTGTTAGAGTTTTAACAAAACCATGTAGCCCTCTTGTTTGATTTGCAGATATTTATTTTTGTAACTCGTAAGAGCTGGGCAATGTAATGTGCAGATTGCTTATCTGAATATATATTTTTTATACATGCTTGTGTAAACCAAAACATTTTTTTATTTCTTCAGGTTTTCTAAAATGCTTAATACTGGGCCATTCTTCGCAATATAAAAGAGAAAATAAAGTTATTTACTGTGTTTAATATGTTGTGTGTTTAGGTACATAGATAGGTATTATAAGAGTCCTCCCTTGAGAGCAAAGCCAGAGGGTTACAGGTAATAGTGTCAGATGGTAAGTAGCTGAGGATACACTGGAACTAAAATCTTCACAAAGAAGGCAGAAGTAGGTGCTTTCAGACATCTTTGTTGAATAGATAACAACTCTTGATCAATAAATATAGTTCTGAGTTATTTGTTACAGAAGCAAAAGAAATATTAAATTATATAGATTGTTTTTGTCCGCAGAAAGTGTACAGATCTGTTTATGAAAATAAAATTTTACTCTTACTGCTAATCCAGGTAATTCGTTGTCTTTTGCTACAGTTGCAAAAGATAAAGAAATGCTATTCACCAGATTGTTCTTGTTCTATCCCACAATATGAGGACAAAGACCATAGTATTAAATCATAAACATATGCAATAACCTTGTTTTCCTTATAACTTTTAAGCCAACCATGCATTATTGTAGATGTGGAAATGCCTTGGTCGCTCAGGGAGTAGGAATTAGGCCCCAAATCCAGGCTTTTGGTCCCTGACTGTACAAACCAAGAGATGTGGTCTCAGGAGAGCCTTGACTTACTGAGGAAACAGAGTCCCAGCGAGTGGAGTGACTTATCCGAAGTCACAAAGCAGGTTTGCAGGAAGGTGAGGGAGTCCCAAGCACCCAAAGGCAGTGGTTTTTAGAGCCTCAACCACTGAGCTCACATGCTGTGATTCCAGCAAAATTACTTTTCCAAGCCCAGTGTTGTGTAAGTCTGTTCTATATTTTTACTTATCCTCTGTGCTGTGCTGCTTCTGAATCTACTATTTTCACTTTAGGAGCTGAGTGGGAGATATTAGCAACCATCCAAAAGATCAGTTTGGTGGTGGCATCCAAATAAGGGTAGAAAGGTCAAGAGCAAGCAAGCGGTTTGCCTAGAATCCGGAGACACGGAGCCCTGGGCGCATCCTGCTGTACAGAAGTAGTTTTCAGAGAGAATCAAATTAATGTAGCTCTCAAACCAAGCAACCAGAGAAAGAAGGAATGGTGTGCACTCAGGAGAACAAGTTAACATCTGATAATAACCTTCACCTTCTTGCCTCCCAGGCTTACTATGTTGATTTAATTCTGGGAACAGTGCCTCTTCCGCTAAAGTGTTTTAACTGGTACTACAGGTGAGCTTCCTGAAAGACTTGCCCATTTCAGGAGATGCACTAAGCACTGACCTCATCACTTAGTTCAGCCTCTGGATCTGCAGTGGGCAAGGTGCTGTGCGAGGCACTAGACGGAGGTGGAGAGACGCGTAGGAAAGTCCTCCTTTAGCAGTGCCAAGGCAAGGTGGACCTCAATGCAGAACAGTGATAGCACAGTGAATAAGTCCCCTTGGGTAACCAAGAAGTCACCCCATGGTTGAGAAAAGACAGGCTCTCTGAAAGAGGTGGTGACTGAGGAGGTTTAAGGAAACAAATAATATTCAAATTTTAATAGTGTTTGTTCCTGGAACACTTACGTTGAAAGTGCAATCATTAAGCAGCGCCTAAAGAGAAACATAACCTGTATTATATTGATCACTTTCTGATGACAAAGAATCGGTGTAGAGGAAGGGCAGTGTCCACTGATTCAGATTCTGATACAGTGAAAGGCGTTCCTTTATGTCCTGTTAATTTTAATGATGTTGAGACACATAACTGCAAAGATACAGAAAGAAAACTTTTGAATGCTAATATATCAGTGGACATAATGAAAGGTTTTAATGAAGAAGGAGATGAAGAAAAAAGCTTAGAAAAAATTCAGCTTTGCTGCTTAATCCACAGACTTGCAGACTGGCACCTATGCCAATCTCACATAGTTTATGAAGGTGTATAATTGTGCTTGATTTTTTACAAGGTGGAGGGTGAGTGAAAGGGAGGGGAAGCTGATATTGAGGATTAAGAGAAAACTTCCAGAATATATGATTTTCACTATAAATTCAGTGGTCTCACATTTGCACATATGCTACAAGTCCCTTCTAAAAGAGTGAATTATAGGAAATGGTTGTTTCCTGGACACCAAAATGGAAGCATCTCAAAACTTAAGCTATTTTGTTCTACATCTTTGGAATTTTCCAGGAAGTATGTTATTGTGGCAAGAGCCCTGAAAGGGGGACCAGCAAACCTAGGGGAGGAATCTGTTTCTGATTCAGCAGGTCATTCCCAACACCTCAGCTTCCTAGACTCTAACACGTTCCTCAGCTGTCATCCTAGGATGTCATGATAATCAACAGTTAATTGATTTTAGGGATTGTTGGGTAGTACTTATTTTTAGTTTGCCAAGTGATATGCTAAAATAATTTGTATGTGTCATATCTTTACCTCACAGTAACGCAGTATAGCTGTTCCTATAACTGTCCTGTTATTCGGATGAGGAAGTCACAGGTTAGAGAGCTTAAGTTACTTGTCCAAAGTTGCATAGCAAAGAGAATGGCAGAGCCAGTATTTGAACCCCAGAATACCTGCCTCTAGAGACTGAACTCCTACCTCCTCTTCTATCACTGTAAAGTCAGAAAATGCACATGAAAGCACATTGCAAAAGGGCAAATGCTGTCCGCGATTGTTTTTCGGCAATGATTATAGTGTGGATGGGGATGAAGAGATCAAAGTGATATTCCTCATCCTCAACTACCTCCATTCATTTTATTCCTTCATCATAACCACTCTTCATCTCCACTTGCAACTACAGTAAGTCTTCATTTAATATTGTTGATAGGTTCTCGGAAATGCTTTTAAGACTTAAACTAAAAGCATGTCTCACAAAAACAGATCCTCCGACAATGTCATTTTGTTTAGTGTTGGCCAGGATTGTTTCTTCCTTGTCAACAGTATAATGAAGCAACACTAAAAGAATAATGTCTTTACATTACCTACTGTTGTGTCAGCGTAAAAGCATTCAGACGCAAATAACAGAAAAGACTGGTACCACTGGGACATTTACTATTTGTCCAAAAAAAAAAAAGTCTGGAATCAGGATATCCCAACGCAGTTTCACAAGTAAGGCAGTCATCTCTATAATTACCTTGACCCCTGACTCATGCTCACATAATGGCTGCCACAATTCCAAACATCACGATCTAATGAGACATTTTCAAAATCGAAAAGCAGACAGCTAGTCAGGTCATGAACACATTTTATATGCCCTTCGCCATTTATCCAATAAAAGGGAATTTATTGGAAATGGAAATATCCAGAAACTCTAAAGTACACTTCCCTTACATCTCATTGACTAGAAATGAATTACATGGTATATTAGAATGGGTCAGTGGTTTAACACAATATAAATTTATTTCTTGTCCACCTCACAATTTTTGTGGCTAGGTTGGGGGGGGGGTGCTGTAGCTCCCCCACCTAGAACATGATGCCTCCAAGGTATAACCACAGAGAGAGATGAAGCAGACAGCGCCAATTGTGTTGCATGAAATAATGTACTCTGCTCACATCCCTATTGGTCAGAACCTGTCCTGGCCCCACCTCCTGCAAGTGACTGAGGAAGGCAATAGGCCACCAAAGGAAACAGTATGAGTTCACATAGGTTTTTGTGACTGCCATGGTCACTCCTAGATGTCAGAGAAGAAGAGGCTTGGGAACAGCTGCAGGGTGAAAGACTGTCACTCCTCATGTCTACCTGCTCATTCACCCAGCTAGGAATCCTGCTTGCAAAAGATGTGGCAGGAAAGGCCTTTTTCTTAGCTTCTGTTATTTTCATGCCTCTCTATTCTAGAGCCCTTTTCATGGAGTATTCTAATACAGTGACTCCGTTGTGGGAGTGTCACTGAGTGTAATTACACAGACCTGGGTGGTATATCCTCCTCCACACATGAGCTACATGGTATAGCCTATTGGGACCAGGTCATAGATTTAGTAGGTCATTAAGCGAGGCATGACTGTCATCTTTCACTTGACTATCATTGTCTTCCCCATCCTTCCCACCCCCAGTAGACTGTAAGTTTCTTAAGATCCAGGCTGAGTAGTTTTCTTCAATAGGTATGTTAGGTTTGGCATTTGGTATGCCACCAGAGCAAGTGAATGAGGGTCTTTAAAAAAAAACAATGATTTTAGTTATTTGACTGGCTTTAAAAAACACCTGCCTCTTATCTTTCGATTTCCAGTAAAATCATTGAGGAACAAGAAGTATGATTAAACTTTTAAACAAACAAGGGTGCAAAAGTCTAAACAACAGACTTCAAGAATGTGGCCATAAATCAAGTCAATATTTGATGAATGACATCAACATATGCATGTTTCCTTAAGGAAACTAATTTCTGAAAATCCACTTAGAACACCTTAAGATGACTTTGTACTTTAACCAAAACTACATCTCCAAGACCAAAAATGTTGAGAGTCCCTTGAATGCCTAGAGAAGGCATCACAGGTGGTCGAGGCGGGGACTAAAAATATGGAGTAGTTTGATTGATTTTCTTTAAGAAATTTAATTAAGGAAGTCCTGTAAAAGAGGCACTTTATCAGCAGAGATTATCATCACTGTATAGATGAAATTTTTTGAGAAGTAACTATGTTCCAGATACTTTGCTAAGGACTTTAATTGCATTATCTAGGTTGAGCTCAATAGTGCCATAAAGCAGGTGCTTTTATCACTTCCACATTAGTGATTGGTATAGTAAGATTCAGAGAGCTTAATAACTTCCCCCAAGATCATATAACTGCTAAGAAGGTAGTAGCAAAAACTGAGAACCAGTTTGTCTCATTCTAAAGATGACAACTTTTAACCATTAAATATTAGACTTGATCCTAGATTCAAGGTTCTGAAAGAAAATTTCACAGAAGTTTCGCTCTTGCATTACTGTGTAATGGCACACCCCCAAACCTAGGGGCTTACGTTACTTTACTTTTCATGGTCTGTGAATCAGTGGGGTCGGTTGGGCGGTTTCCTCTTAGAGTCTTTCCTGGAGTTTCAGTCAGACAGCATGCGGCTGAGATTTGGAGGTCACACTGTGCCATTTCACTGCAATAGACTACTTAAAAATGGGACACAGTACCAGCCTGGATTATATAAAAAGGAACGGATATCAGGACTTCTCCTTCACTGGGGCCATCTTGGATATTGGCCAAAGCTAAATGAACCATGAGAAGTATACCGGCTGTGCGCTGCACTTACCTCTTAGACTTTCACATCCGCACCTGAAAACTCTTTGGCACTTAGAAGGAGGAAGAAAGAGACAGAGGTCCCACCAGCAAAAAGAAATGTAGGGGAAGCAATCATGGATCTACAGTTAAAACAAAAAAAGGACATCAAACTTTGAGGAGTTTTAAAACATGATAAAATCTACTATAAATTCTAATGCTAGAATTAATACAATAGCTCATAGGAGTATAATTTGGTGCAAACTTTTTGGATAAGCAATAGATACCCCAATTCTTTGGTCCAGAAATTGCACATTTAGAAGGTTTTCTACGTAAAGCGTGATGAAGGTGAACAAATTTTTAGTAATTAAGGTATATCTTGTAGTACTTTTGCCAATAGGGAAAAATTAGAACCATTCCAACTGTCTAACAAGAGTTTTGTTAACAATGGAGGATCATTCTTCCAACAAATTGAGGCAGAAAAATATTTAATAGCACGTAAAATGCTTGCGACATTATTTATGGAAAAGTCATTTTCAAAAGTTCTAATATCCCATTTTTAATTTTTAAAAAACTTGACATGTGTCCTCACATACACAAAAGACCAAATATACTACCAAACTGGTAATGGTAGTTATTTAAAGATGGTGGATTATAGCTGCTTTATTTTTTCCCTCTGTATTTAAAAATTGCTCATAGCATATATTGCTTTTGTAATAGATTTTTTAAAAAGAACATAAGAAAGGGAATTAGGAAAAGATAGGATTTTAAACTAATGTCAACAAACCAAACGGAATATATACATAGGAGTAATACAATACTTTATATTTGATTCTTCGAAGTACTTTTAAATTCCAAGTCTAATATGATGTCAGCAACAACTCAATGAGGGAGATTAGACAGTTTTTTGGGTTTTTTGCAAGCGGAAAAAGTGAGGCTCTGACGTGGATACAATTAGAAGGTCAACCCAGCCAGTTAGTGATAAAACCAGAACTAGAGCTCACACCTGCTGGGCATTCGTGGACTTCAGGTGAAGTTATCACCGTCGCTGAAGTCACAGCTGGCTTTGAGTTGGGGCATCCATTTTCTGTTACTTAATCTGTTGTGCACCCCTCTCCACACCCCATTTTTTAAGCCTACCAGGAATCCCTGCCCCTCTTTGGTCTCAGTTCTCTGACTCTGTGGAAACTGAAGGCTCAGTCCAGATTCTAGGGATGGGCCCCTGACTCTAAGCCAGCTATCCAGAATCATCCTTGGAGATTCTGAGAAAAAGTTAGAAGAGGGTTTGCGGAGTCTCGTGGACATAGAGACATGCTGTCGCCCCAGTGTTCCCACTGGGGACGGGCTGCCTGCAACAAAGGCATTTGAAAGAAGGCAGTCAGGAGGGAAGATGGCCGACAGGCTGTCTGGGCACCAGGAGCCTGGTGCGCCTCAAGCGACACCCACTGGACTGTTGCTTACCTGAGCCAACCCGTTTCTTTTTCCCTTTCTTTTCCTTCTCTTTGTCCTCGTTTGTTGTTTTTTAAGCTAGCGCTGAATTCCTGGTGTTGTAAACCAGACTCCTAACAATCTACTCCCGATCTCAGCTCTCTCGCCTGTGAAGTGGAGACACCGCAAGGAGACTCACCTGCTACGGAGGGCGGTAGAGAGGCTCGCAAGGCACAGCGCTCAAAGCGCTCGCCAGAGTCGGGGTCACTGTCAGGAAATGCTGCCTATTATTTGTAAAGAGTTAGGAGAAACCTAGTTCAGAAAATACCAAAAGAAAAACAACCACTTTGTGCATAAAAATATAGGGAATCAAGTCCTACAAGGCAAGTTGTGAGGAAAGAGGAAGCGCCAGGTCGGCAATGTCAGAACGCAGGTCAGGCAAGGCCTCGCTTAGCGCCAGGCCTGGTGTCTCCTGGGCGTGGGAGTCACCGGCCAGTCCTACACACTCCCTCTCTCTGGGACCTCCTTCAGTGCCAAGTGATGCCGGACCCAAAGAAACAGAAAAAAGTTTTGTTGGCAATTGTTATAAACAGCAGAAATTGTGAGAAAGGAGAAAGGGAAGGTGCCGACGTGGTTAGCAGGACAGAAATGTCTGGTTTTGCAACGCAGCTTGGAAAAGGGGAAAGTAAAGTAGGAGAAAGTTAACCAGGCCTATGACCTCGTTTCCGCCTTGGTTGCAGCAGCACAAGGACGGGGCCCTTACTCAGAAAGGGCTCAGCTAAGGCTGCTCAGTTTTCTAGAGAGCAGGAATTCTGATGAAGCCAGGCCGGAGCACACTGAGAATGAGCAAAATGTTAGCACAGAAAGAATCACACATGGACCCAAGCTGCTGGGTTAAACAGGAAAGGGCATTATGAAGCTTGTAGTGTCTCCGAGGGTCCTGGAGATGTTCCACTCTGGATCAATGTCCTCTCGCCCTGTGGTGGCACGTGTGGCACCACCCAGGACAAAGACACAGTGTTTAGGTCTCTAGATGCCAGAAACAAACAACTGTGTCCTAAACCCTCACCCCAAAATGGATTCTGTGTAGCCCCACCTTCCTCATGTTCTCTCCTGGAGGCCAAGTCTGTTACAGGTGTCTGTTTGAGTCTGGGATACGTGCCTTGTTGCCAGAGGGCTGGGAAAGCTAGTGTCAGACTTTGACCCTGAGGAGACACATTTCATAATGTGGGCAATTTCCAAGTCACAGGATGAATCAAAAGCCATCAAGGAGGTATATATCCCCAAGCAGCATGTCTGGAGTTTTGTGGTGGGTGTGTATATGTGTGTGTGTGTGCATATGCGTGCACGCACTTTTGTATAAAATAGGCATGTGCACCACATCTCCAGGATGCTTTAAACTTAAAGACCCAAAGAGCCATCCTTCAAGTCTCCACCTGCAGCAGGCACTTTGGTGTCACTCAGCACCTGCAGGTTCAGATCACAGCTCCAAGTAGCATCTGGTCATCCCTTAACCCTATGATTCTGTTCCGTTCAATCATTATTGTCCCCAGATAGGAACCTAGATCTCTTTCTCCCCGGGTTCAGAAATGAAGAGCTGACACACCCTTCAGAGATGGACCAAGCCCACGGGCAAGGATGTTCCCCGGTGCAAAAGAGCACTTGGATATGATTTGTCACAGCCTCTCTTCTTAGACAAAGGCTTATTTAAGCAGCCTCAGAGATGAAACCTAGGATACAGGGCAAAAGGAATATTTTAAAATACTGGGTTGTGGGCTTCCCCATAAAACCAGTTTTGGGGGAGAGTTGAGAAACTGACCTAATGGGTTTCTCCTTTAGAAAAGCCCAGAAAGCAAGTAAGGAAAAATGCCCCAGAGCAGCGCTTGCCCCACACTTCCAGGAATTTGCTTGTCAGGAGACCCAAGAGCTGGGACAAGCTAAGGGGACCTTAGGAGTGAGGAATGATTTGCTTCTTCCTCAACTTTGCCAGGTCTGCCTTTCCCCGGGGCTTGCCCTTGTCCCACTCCCACCCCAACTCATGTCTGAATGTCACTTAATGTGTTTGTTGACTAAACAACCAGCTCCTCTGCGCACTTGGCTTGAATCCCCCAGGAGAACCAGCTACTATCCCCATCTATCTCCTACAACATTTAACTCAAGCTCCCTTTGGAATATTCACTTGGTGGTCCCATAATTACCTATGTTTTGCAAGTTTCTCCTTAGAACAGGGACAACATATCAGTTGCTACTGGGTCCTCAAAAACTGGTAGAGTGCCTGTCAGTGTTTTTGAATGGAAAGAAGGAAAGGATGGATGGATGGGAGGGTGGGTGGATGGATGGATGGATGGATGGACGGACCGACGGACGGCTGCACGGACCTGCCAACACCTGAGCTTTAGGAACAATGCGCTATAGACAAGTGCCACAAAGGGGCAGTATGGAGCAGTTTATCAAGGTCTCCACAGACGCCCCCATTGAACCTGGTGGTCAAGTTTTCTAGAGCTTATTTTGTTCAACATTTTTATTTGTGAAAGAAGGTGTTGGAAGCAGTTGAAGCCTGGGGGAGCAATGACTGTGCCCAGAACACAAAGCTCCTGAGCTGTGGGTCCATCACTCTCTCCACTACACTGTCCCCATGAACCCTCTCCCTGTGGTGTCATGCCTCTCCTCGGAGAAAGAGAACCAGCAGGTGCACTCTCAGGCCCTGCTGTGTCTTCCCAGCCCCTCAGAAGGGTCCCAGCTTTGGTGACACTGGCCCCCATTGAACTCTGACGTGTCTCTTGTCCTTCCTGGGCTCCTACTTCCCAAAAAGGGGTGATTCCGTGCTCAGAACATGTCCTGCACAAAATCATCCTTCTCTCAAGATTTTCTCATCTTGTGTACCATTTCCTTTCAAATATTTGTTTCCGTGTGGGGTGTGTGTGTGTGTGTGTGTGTGTGTGTGTGCGCGCGCGCGCGCCAGGCTGTCGGTGTGAGAAGAGGACTTGTGTGGTAATGGCTCCCTCCCTCCCTTCCTGAACATCTGCACAACTTCCAGCAGGCCGCTGAGGGTCATGTCTGAGACGGCAAAGGGTGATGTCTAGAAGGCACACAGAACCTCAGAATTCCTTTTTTCTCATTTATTCATTTACTTAGTAACTATTAAAAATATTTTTAAGCATCCACTATGTATCAGAGGCTGAAAAAAATAACACAATTTTACTTTTGTTAAGCCCTTAGTATGTGCTAAGGCACTGTGCTAAAAGGCCTAACATTCATTATCTTTACAGTCTGAGGGGGGTATAGTTACAAATGAGAAAAAGGTTGAGGAAAGTGAGGTCAGTAGCCCAGGGGAGTATAGCCAGTGAGCTGGAGAACCAGGAATCAGACATTGGAGACCACCATGCAAACCCCCAGACATTTCTGGGCACGCTCACTGCTTGCTGCTGGCTGATCTTGCTCAGGATCAGGACCAAGGCAGCAATTCCACAGGCAGAATGGTTAAGTACATAACCCCAGGGCGGAGAGGAGGGCAGCGATGGCAGAGACCACTAGCCCGGGCTTCTGGTCACTGGAGTGTGTATTGTGAGCTCCCAGAGCTGACCACTCTGATGCCCAGAAGAGCCTCTTCCCCAGAGGGCGGCTCAAACATTTGGTGCCATGACTAAGTGAGAGACAGGCCTCCTTCCCTATTCATGTGCTTTTGTTTCACAGATCCTCATCAATTTAGATAACCGGTCACTTGGAACTGAACTTGTGTTTTTCCTTTTTTCTTCTGTTGTCTCTCTTTCTGTGCTTTAAATTCCCACTCTTATGATTTGAATTTGCCAATGAAGACTAAACCTATCCCTCCATCCTCAGCCCCAATAAAAGCAGACCCCAGACCCCTCCATCTCTAGCTCTCTCTTTGTCTCTGTCTCTCTCTACCCTCCCCCACCCCACCCTGCCAGGCTCACTGCTGTGACACAGGTGTGCTATGTAATTTGCGGGTCTTAGAAATAATAAAACTATTTTTTTCGGTTTCTCCAAGGTTATCACTGAAGGACATCTTGCAAACATAAGAACCTTGAGGGCCCAACCAGTCAATATTGGCTTGAAAGGGGAAAGGTCATGGGAAATTTAAGGCCTTACTAGTCACACGCATTATCATCAGTAGGTCTAGGTCAATGCGAAACAACTTTGCTGCTTCTGGAGTGGAATTCTAGAATGTTCCGTCCAATTTGATTCTGCCAGAGCACATCTATACCCTGTGTGGCACCCAGCATCCTTAAAGGTTGAAACTCACAGATAATCCCCTCTAAGGTCACCGGGATGTGAGCCAGGAGTCTGCCTCGCTCAGTTGGGGACTAACAAAACCGATCTGCTCGCTTAATGTGACCCTTTTTTTCCTGCTGAGAGCAGCGCCTGCCCTGACAGTCTATAAACTGGACCCCCCTCAGTGCGGCAGGGGAAGCAGAGGGTCAGGACATGCTTCCATACAGGCTGCTTTCTTCTGGGTTAACCCTCAAAATAGGACTCTGAAAATAAGTTTTCCTTTCCTCCACACAATGGTGGTTATTTTTAAGCTTCATACACTACTGCTCTGGAGAGCGGTCCTCATGATGAGATAAAAACATGAATGTGAAGGGCTTATCAGCATGAGCCAGAGGGCGTGGCCTTCAGCACCCCACAGGTCTGGATCATTTTTTCTGTTATAAATCCCAACTAGTCACTTAGGATTGTTCACTTTTTGCATAGGGTTGTTTCTGCTTTAAAGTCACAAATATTTTGTCCCAAAAGAAAAGAAAGTGTAAGAAAAAGGTAAGCAGGATATAATCTTGCCCTTAAAAGTAGATGTGCTTAGGGGCCTCCCTGGTGGCACAAGGGGTTAAGTCTCAGCACTATGAAGCTATTGGCAGCCACTGCAGCATGAGTTCGATCCCCGGCCAGGGAGCTGCCCACATGGTGCAGCAGACCCCTCCTGTCTCGCCTGCTGCTCCCCACTCTGTCTCTGGTGAATATTCTCATCCCCCCAACACCTCTGGCCTACAGCCCATCTTGTATGCATAAATAAATAAATCTTTAAAAAAAAAGTAGATGTGCTTAGCTTTGCGAAAAACTGTATTTATCATTTCACTTTAGGGTATTAGAAAACGAAGGAAGGAGGTATGTGCTGTTAACAGGTGTGTCCTTCCACCTTGCAGCCTAGTATGGCCAATAAGAGGTGGAGTAACTGCACATGCAGCCACAGGGGCCAGGGGAACTGAAGGACAGAATAGAAAAATAATGTTCCAGGCATATTACAAAATAGTGTGTGCACCTTGACCCCCATGTTATAAAATACCCTGTGCCTACAGACAACCTCAAATGCACAGAAAAATCCCAGGGAAGCTTATAGCTGGGTCCCAAGGGTCACCTCTGCACGGAAGAATGACAATTATATTTCTTTTTCTAAGTTTTTCATGTATTTTCCATTCTTTCTATTTTGTAATCAGAAACATAAACTAAATAAAGAAGCCAAACCAAGGAAAAGATTGATGCAAGAGGGGTAATGCAACACTTAAGACCTCGGCCAATGGTCTCCTTGGGACCCGAGGAGTTTCAGTTAAGCCACATCTTGGACTGCAGGAGGCTCTTCTGGCTGGTGCTTGCGTCACTCGCCTCCTGTCTGCGTGTGTCTAGGCCCGAGCCCGGTGCCTGGCGTGCGGTACGCGCTCTTCAATGTGTGCTGATGACCTGCTTACCTTACCACGCTGACCACATGGCTCCTGGCCCAGAAAGAGCCACAGGGAAAAGCTTCCACTTAAATAGAAACGCACCATCCCTTGACTGCGGGCTCTTTGGAGTGAAAAAAAAAAAAGTGTATTTGAAGACTTTGTATCTCTCCTTAGAAGAATGGAACAAGAAGATCACAATATCACATTTTGGGGTTTAAGTTCCTATCTTAGATGCCATCAGACTATCATTAAAATAAAGGCCATCTTTAAGATACTATGGGTTGGAGAGAATGGGTGTTAGGTCTTCCATTGATAGACTTCTTGGTGCCAAGCAACAGGAGTTAATTCTGGCCAAGTTAAGCAGGAAAAAAAAGCATTGAAAAGACTTCTGGGAGCTCCCACTCTGGATGTGGAGATGAGAGTCCATTGCTAAAATGGGCAAGACCCAAGAGCAGTCTCGCTGCCGGACCACTGCTGAGGCTCCCGAGTGCTACCTCTTGTCCTGGCCTCAGTTTTCTTACACTTTTTAGCTTGACAGGCTCAAAGCAGGGGTTAAGAGCACAGGCCCTGGAACCAGACTACCTAGTTCCAGGTAAATGCAGGAATGTAGGCAAAATTCTATAACTCCTCTATCCTCGGCTTCCTCATTAGTAAAACTGGGATAATGGTAACTTGCATTGGTTACACTGGTCAACAAATCTTACAAAAGTCATGTTACCAAAATAAAATTAGTCATTTCCTGTCAATTTGTATGTGCTCAACACAAATATGACAGTCAAACTCTAATTTTGGCTCTAGTTTTTTTTGTAATCTGCAATAAATTGATGTTTACATCACAAAATGATGCCAATAGTAAGAGGCCTACGGTTAATACCTGTAAAAAATTCAAGTCATAGACCACTACTTAGATTTCTTCACTTTATCTCTTGTACAAGCGAATAGGAATAGAATAGATGGAAGACGGTTTCCATTATGCAAAAGCACAGCCTTAAGACTCAGTTTCGAATAGTCTACAAATAGTCTCCATTCTGTGGGTCATGAGTGATTTCTAAGGCATTCACAAGGCCCTCAATATCAGAACAGAATACCAGAGTACTTTCCTTTCTGAAGAAAGGCTCCAATTGCTGGTGGTGCTTTCAATAGAAAGTAATTGTGACATCTTCTTCTAGAAGATTCCATTGTTGGAGTCTTGATCCTAACAATTCTGCCTTGTTCTTGGAGCAGTCCAAATCATGAACCAGGTCATTGAGTTCTTCCTGTGTTAGTCTCTGTGGGGTTGATGATGCACCACAGTGAAAATCTGGATCACTGCCTGCTGATGGAACAGGAGAAGAACAGGTTGGCTCACCCTTGTCCTCATCAGATGAATCAAGAGAATATTCTTCTGGAGGTTCTGAAATAGGAAGTCCCTCACCACGTGGAACTAGTCTCAGTGCAGATGGAATGCGTGGGCAGACTATTCTCGACTTCTTTAGCTTCATTATTCCGCCAGAAAGAGGAGGAACCAAGCAGAAGTAACAGTCTTTTATGTGGTTGCTTAGCTCTCCATGGGTACTGCAAATGGCATTGATGGTCTTTTGCCATTTAACTACTGTGAAAGCTGTGTTGTACATGTAGCACAGCATATATGTGGGACCCAAGGCTTGTCTTGGTCACCAATCTTGCCTCCGAAGTAAAGATAATAAGCCTTCTTCACTTGAGAAGTGAGACTTTTCTTCTGGTTGGCAAATGTCACTTCCCCACAAATAGAGCAGAAATTGCCCACACTATTAATGCACTTTAGAGGTATTCCTGTTTTGGATTGTGCCTAAATGGATAAAATCATAACAGTTCTGTGAACAGTAGCTTCAACTGTCTTGCACAAAGTCTGAAATATTTTCAATGCTCAACTTTTCCGACAGGGCTTTATCTAGTGCACTGCTGACGTCAGCTTACTTCAGCAGCCGCCTGGCAGTAGTATTGCATTGCATCAGAAAATGATGCAGTCAACTCTGGATGATGTGTGCATGATGGTATTATGCAATGCAATGCAATATTACATCATTCTAGGCTGACATTGTTGCAGTCCTACTGGATAAATTTACACAGTGAAACATATAAAATGAATTATATGAAATATCTTCAAAACGAGAGCTAATAAAAAATTTTCAGGGTTATATTCATGTTCAGCACACCAAGATACTACGTATTAGGGCCTTTTTAAGTTAGTAACTATCTCACTGTTGACCAGTGATATCTTTTGCTGTGAAACAAATTACCCTAAAACTTAGTGGCTTAAATCAGCAATAAATTTTTTTATCTGTCATATTCTGTGGGTCAGGTATTCAGGAGCAGCTTAACTGGTGATTCGATCAGATTTCTCATGAGGTTCAGTCAGATGTGGGCTAGGGCTGCAGAACCCAAAGGCTCAGCTGGGGCGGGAAGATCTGTTTTCAAGGTGACTCAGTCACGGGCTGGCAGGTTGGGACTAGCTTTGACAGGACCTCAGCTTTACCCTTAAAGGGCTGCCTGAGGGTCCCACAAGGTGACAGTTGGGTCCCTTGAGGGAGAGGGAGCCATGGAGGCTATAGCCTTATTATGACTTAGCCCGCAAAGTCACATGACATCACTTCTACTATATCCACTGATTAAACGAAAATGAGTCCAGTCTGTGTGCAAGAGAGGAGAATCAGGCTCACCTTTTGAAGGGAGAAGTGTCAAAAATTTGCAGCCATATTTAATAGTCACCTCACTGCCTCATGGGAATGTTAGAAAGATTAAGTTAATAAAAACAACAAAATAATCAAACATAAATGTGGTAATTACCCTATTCTAGGCAGTGCTCTAAGTATTTACTGGTATTAGTTAATACCAGTAATTAATTAGTTAAGTAATTAGTTAATACTAGTAAATACTTAAAAACAGTACTTGGAATAGGGTAATTACCACATAGGTGTTTGTTTTTGTTGTTTTTATCATTATTACTGTTTTATCATTATCACTGCTACCACTATAAGCCTCTATGATTGTTGCTATCTACCTTATCCACTTGCCGGTCTACCTGCTCTTCACTCTTCTTTCTTCTCAAAGTTACTTCAGAGGTAGAAATGATGTCTTTTTGACTTAACAGTTCCTCAGATCCCCTCAGGGAAGCAGGGGTTTCTTTAGAACTGGTGCCACCCTTTAAATCTGCTTTGGGAAACACACTTCAGTGACACCAGCACGTCAGAGGGGCAGGCTGGCCGTCCAGCACGGGGGCATCAGCTCTCTTTGGCCCTCTCAGTCCTCAGAGTTGCTACAGGACTGACCCTTGCACTCCTTTCTTCATCTCCTCAGGCAAGATACCGACAACAGCAAGCTTGAAGTAACTGCCCCAGCAAATGACGGGCTTGGTGGGACACACACAGGGGGCTCTTAGTAGTCGGTGGCCCCAGTGTGAAAGGAAATAAGGGTGGACTTTGAGGGCTTGAGCAGAAACCACCAACAAATGGACAGGAAGAGCTGATGGGAGGGGCCCTTGCTACCGAAACCCCATAAATTCAAGGCCGAGCCCTGTGAGTCTACATGTGGGGCTCCCCGCTGAGGACACCGCCTGGGGGAAATGGGATGAGAGAGGGGCCTGAAGCCCACCCAGCCAGATGCCGCTTGCTGAGCAGTGCCTGGGCTGTAGCACCTGGGCGGGGGTGGGAGGGGGAGGGGGTGCATCTGTTCCTGACTGCACGGCCTGTAATTTTTATAGAGTGTTCATGTGCTGGCTGTGGCCTGGACCAGATCCCCGCCAGGCCCCTAGTGTGTGATATGTCACAGCCAGGTGGCTGGTCACTTGTCCCACTTGGGCTTACTTTTTTCATTTTCCAGGGTCTACTTGGGTTTCTTCCTTCTGGCTGATAGGTAGGATGCAGACAGCGGAAAGGCGGCGGGCTGTGTGCGCATGAGAGCGCCTGTCCTGTCCCGGGCGGCCTGCCTTCTCACCCGTCCCACCTCTGAGCGGGCTGCACCATAGCCCAGTGCTTAGTCTGCTTGGGTAGTCTTGGTCTCCTTGCAGAAGGAGCACAGGAGCCTCTCTCAGAGAACAGGGTGGCCCTCTCCTGCACCCCAATGGCATTACTGAAGTGACTACTCAGCTGTGAAAGTTCAAAGCAATTGGGCCTGGGGGTTGATGGGACCCACATGGACAAGATGGGAGGAAAAAAGGCACAGAAGCAGGAGGGAGACTTGGAATCTTTACACAGGGGTAAGTGTCCTTTGCACTCCGCTCTAGGATAAATCCTAACTTTGCAAGGAGATACTCTCTCTGCAAGGACTTAATGTCTTGAATCCAATAGATATATTAATAGATTGATAGGTGGTGGGAGGGTAGATAGATAGATAGATAGATGATAGACCACCTCACAGAGAGTTTTGGAAAGGAAACAATGCCCAGCAAGCATTTTCATACAACCTTTACGAAATTTTTCCAGAGAAAAGTAAGAAAACCGCAGAGGGAAAAAGTTCCCTCTACCTGTTTGGTTAAAAAAATATAAAGTAAACAAGCACAGAAGTCATCCCTCAGTGCAGTGCTCTCTGTAACTCAGAAACTAGACTGTCCATATTTACACTTGGCGGCTCCACAGCTCCATTTCTGTTTCTGCCATTTTATCTAAGAGTGGAGGAGGCAAAGGAGCGTGACGATAATAGTAATTAATGACCATGAGCAATAAATACTGCTCTCAAAACAAGGCTCAGCCCAGGGCTTCCTGTCATCTTGTCTCTAAGAAACACCTGAGGTTGGTCCACCCTGATGACCCTGCGTCCAGTTCTGGTGAGCTGAGGGGTTAGTGGCCAGGCAACCTGGAGCCAGAACCTGAGGCTGAGCCTCAACTGAACGTTTGGTTAAAGGGTTACAGAGTTCCAGGTGAAAACCCTGAAAGGAAAATGATAACATGTCTGGCTTTTGCTGCTAGCTGAGCCACCACGAGAGAGCCCTACAGTGAGGGCAAAGTTCAGTTTGGTGAGGCCCCAGGAGGGCACAGCCAGGCAGGATTTGGGCTCCTTGCGGAGAGACTGTCCTGGGCATTGTGGCGTGTTCAGCTGCAGCCCTGGCCTCTCCCCTTCTTCTGTGACAGTAGTAACCTCCTAGTTGTGACAACCAAAAATGACTCAGATGTTACCAAATGCTTTGGGGTAGGCAGGAGTGGGTGGGGAGGGCAGTATAAAGTCTCCCCCAGTTTAAGAAGCACAGCTCTAGTGATTAAGAGCAAAGGCTCTGACACGTCACTTCTTGCTGTGTCTCAGTTTCCTCAGCTGTAAGGGGATTGTATGGCCCAGTGCTTGTCAAACTAGGGTGCCTGAAGCACATTCACAGCCTGAAAGTATTGGGGTGTCTGTCTTTTTGGGAGTGTTAAGCTTATTCAACCATTTTTTACATGAAAACATTTTATATCATTGCTCAGAATGCAAAACTGACATGCATTTTAATTACAGTAACTAGTAATCAATGACCATCATGAGTGATTGCTGTGTGCTCAGTGTGTGGGTCTCTTTATATGATCCCCATAATTATCCAATGAGGTGTTATTATTTCCATTTTATGGATCTAAATACTGTGTATAGAGAGATTAATCCACCCAAAGTCTAATGTTATCAATAATAAAACTAAAGATTCTCCCTTTTTACCTCCTCAATCTCCCCATCCCCAATCTAAACCCATTGCAAGGTGCTTTGGGATCTACTCCCAGACCCATGCAGCTTTTTTGGTGAGACCTGAACACCACAGCTAAAATGATTTCCCAAGTCCAGCTCTGATATTTGTAATTTTAGCTAAATGGCGGACTAAAGGTTTCGCACACTGGGTGCTTCTGGAAGGTGAGAGGAGGATTGGGCTGGCCGTGAGGGTTCATTAGGTATGCATGGCTCCAGTGCCCCTCCGGCGCTCCCAAACCCACCTGAAGGGTGAGGCCTTTGCCTGGGTCCCCACCCAGCCAGGGTTTTTTCCAGAGCACGTCTTCTGGCACTTCCTCGTTGCGTTCCCATGTGCCGGGAGCTCAGCTCGCTACGCCCAGCCCCGGCGCTCCTCAGGCGGGAGGGGGCCAGAGGGGAGATGTCGCAACCGCCTTCCTCCCTCTTTCCCCGCCTTGGCGCTCAGTCGCCTCCCAGATGAGCGCGCTCGCAGTGGGCTGCGGGCCGCCGGGCGCTGGGCATGTTCCCTGAGAGTGCGCAGGCTGCGGGCACCGGCCCCCCTTACAGCCTGGAGCAGGCAAACCGCACCCGCTTCCCCTTCTTCTCTGACATCAAGGGGGACCACCGGATAGTGCTGAGCGCCGTGGAGACTGTCGTGCTGGCGTTAATCTTTGTAGTGTCGCTGATGGGCAACGTGTGCGCCCTAGTGCTGATGGCGCGCCGTCGGCGCCGAGGCACCGCAGCCTGCCTTGTTCTCAACCTTTTCTGCGCGGACCTGCTCTTCACCAGCGCGATCCCGCCGGTGCTGGCTGTGCGCTGGACGGAGGCCTGGCTGCTGGGCCAGGTCGCCTGCCACCTGCTCTTCTACGTGATGTGCCTGAGCGGCAGCGTCACCATCCTCACTCTGGCAGCTGTTGGCCTGAAGCGCATGGTGTGCATCAAGCGCCTGCAGCGAGGAGTTCGCGGTCCCGGGCCGTGGGCGCCGGCCTTGCTCCTCGCGCTCATCTGGGGCTATTCGGCGCTGGCCGCCCTGCCTCTCTACTTTTTCTTCGAAGTCGTCACGCAGCAGCTCCCCGGCACGGATCAGGTGAGTGCCGGTTGTGCGCACAAGGGCAAGTGACCCGGGCAGGCTGACAGGGAGGGATCCTACAAAACGTGACTTAGGATGCTGGATACCAACAAAATAGTAGGGCATTTGTCGCAAATATTGGTGTCAGATACTGGTGTTTGGCGCTGTGAAGTTTTCTCTTAAATTTCACAATAGCCCTGCAATGTCGTTACTTGGGCACCCTCTAAAACAACGTAAGTGGAGTCCCCCCATAATGCCTGTGAAGTGTAGGGACTCTATTGCCAGGATCATGAAAGAGAGGGGAGTTTAACAGGCAGGCAGAGAGAAACTTGGAGGGCGGGGATGTGAATGGTTAATCACATTGTACTGAATTCTGCTTTTCCCCTGGGTGCTATCATTATTATCACACCTACTTTTCAGGTGAGGAAATCGAGGCACACAGAAGAACAATTACTTGCTCAGGGTATCTCCTCAGTGCAAGGAGGGATTGAGAGTGCTGACTCTGTGAGGGTCCTACTTTGAGAACTGGAAGGCAGGTGTCTGAGCCGGCGGGAGGACCACTGGAGACCCAGGGACACAGACCCAGTGCGACCTCTGCAGGGCTTGTGACTTCTCCTTAGAAGCCTTAGATTTCCCACTTACAAATTGGAAGGCTTAGACTAGATTATGAGATCTTACCCTGGGAGCCTTGATAGGGTGACTCCAACGTATCCAAGACTCTGGAAATATTCCACAGATCACAGGGGTCAGGTCATTAAGCTTTATCCTGGGAAATGGCACCCACATTTGTCATTAGGGGCCACGATCTGAAAACAGGTGGACAGTTCAGAACAGTTCCTGAGATCCTCTGGAGTTCCATGGCCCAGAACATCTGGCGTAGGTCTATTCTGGTTTGCTGCTCTGCTCGCGCCTGCTGGGTGTGAGCACTGAGATTTCTGAGATTCACTCTGGACAACCCACCTGGGCAAGGGCTGGGGTGGAGGCAGCGACCTGAGGCTGACTGTCGTCAGGTGCATGGGGTTCTCTGTGCTGGAGGGAGCGGGTAGGGAAGGGACTGTGTCAGTGCATCCTACTGGAGGACTCAGTGCTTGCTCAGGGTTCAGTGTCCCAAAGGGTCTGTTCCAGGCTGGGTTCTCTGCCTCCTCCCTTTCCCTACAGAGGTTGCTGGGTTTGCCCGCATGGAGGACACTAAGACTCAACTTTGGCGCTAGGTAGGAGTGTGGGGCACAAACCACAGTCGCACAAACTGCCTACTCACCAGCCAGAAGAGGGTAGGAGGGTAACACACAGGACAGCAACAGGAGGGAAGGAGATGTGACTGGAGGAAGGCAAGGCCACCTACGGAGACAGCACTGTCTGACCAGGGAGACTGGCTGTGTCCTCCAGAACATGGACACAGAGGTGGGTTCTGCAGATGAGTTTCAGGAGGCCTTTTGTTTGGGGGTGAGAAGCTTGCATCCTTATAAGTACTACCTTTTTAATATAAATCAAACCTAAAAGTCTCTATCTTAGTAGTCTATTTCCTTTGTGGAATACCTGACTCATTTGTTTTGTTGTAAGGTCTTGAATGATTAACTAGTAGGAACACGGTCATATCTGTGGCATTGATTGAAAAACATGGAAGTCTCAAGCAGGGTCCAGGAAAGGCAGGCAGAGTGTGCTGGTGGAGCGCCAGGGGCAGGGGCAGGCAACACGACCCCAGGCCAGTCCCCCTCAACCCAGATATGCCTGAAAACCACATAGTTGCTCCTAAAATAAGTGGAAGACCAGGTCGCATCTGAAACCAATTGAGTCAGCTGGGCACTGGGATTCTTCCCTCACATTTGAAATTTTTTAAAACTTATTTTCTGAGTGAATTACACGGTTTTGTATTTTTCACAGAACTTGAGCATTTATCCCTGTTGCTTTCTTATAGAAATTAAATTCCTACACAGGAGATGAAAGAGCAAGTAGAAATATCTTATGAGCCTCTTTCCTTCCCCTTTATATGCCTTTCCCTTTTAGAATTGCTTTAGGTACAATACTGGCAAATTGCTAAAAAAGTAAGACTCTTGTCCCCACCCTGCCAAAAGTCCAGACAAAAAATGGTTTGCTCGGGGCCTCCCTGGTGGCACAATGGGCTAAGCACAGCACTATGAAGCTATCCAGAGCCCCTGCAGCATGAGTTCGATACCCGGCCAGGGAGCTTCCACATGGCGCAGCAGACCTCTCCTACCTCGCCTGCTGCTCCCACAGCAGTGTACTTCAGTCGATCTGCTTGTTCTGCTCCCCACTCTGTCTCTGGTGAATCCTCTCACCACCCCACACCTCTGACCTACATCCCAGCTTGTATGCATATAAATAAATAAAATCTTTTTTTAAAAAATGGTTTGCTGGCAAGCCTAAGGGTTGTTTGCACCAGATGAGGGGCTTCCATGTCTCCACACTTGGTGTTTTACACTGGAGGCTGGGGGTGGCGGCCTCCCCCAGACCCCTGAGAGCACACACACACAGATGCTCCTGTTTTAATGTGGAAACAACTCCTTGTTTTGAAGACCCTTTGGAGAGGGATGTGGGCAAATCCTGAAGAGAGAATGAACCTGGATGCACTTGGGGAGATTGGGAGCCAGGTGAGTTATCTGCAGAAGCCTTAGTCCCCGAAATTAGAAAAAAAGGGGTAAGGGAGCTTGTGAGTAAAAAACCCGGAGAGGTGTTGCCACCCTTCCATGCTCTGTTCCTGTTTCTCTGCCTTCCCCCCACCCCACTCACCCACCAATTCCTTGAGGGCTGATACTTAGTCTGGAAGAAATCTCTCACTTTTTAGGTACAAGAAAGCTCAGTGCTTGAAGAAATACAGCAAAAAGAATGAAAAACAGGCAAAAGGGAAGTGTGGCCACTTGAAAAGAGACAGAGTAGGTCTAGACTGAGCTGAGTCTCATTTAAAATGAACGAAGACTTATTTTTTAAAGATTTATTTATTTATGCATACAAGAACTGGGGTGTAAGCCAGAGGTGTGGGGGGTGAGAGGCTTCACCAGAGACAGAGTGGGGAGCAGAATAGGCAGATCTACTGAAGTACACTGCTGAGGGGAGCAGCGGGTGAGACAGGAGAGGTCTGCTGCGCCATGTGGGAAGCTCCCTGGCCGATATTGAACTCGTGCTGCAGTGACTGCGGATAGTTTCATAGGCTGAGACAACCCGTTGTGCCACCAGGGAGGCCCTGAAGACTTATTTTCTCAATCCTTTGCTTCCAGCTCCCCGGCTGTAGACTCTGCCTGCCCCTCCCACTGGACACAAAATATGGAAGTTTGGCATGGCAGCATTTTCCTACCAAACCACAGATGAGAAAATTAAACTCAAGCACATGCTTGGTACCACCCCCCACCCTCCCGACCCTCCATCCCGTCCCCTTGAGGAACTGAGCCCAGGACACAGTGCTGCTCAGCGCTTTCTACTTATCTGAGACCCACTATCCGAAAACTGGCATGTGGAGCCAGAGGCCCAGAGTGACTCTCAGACTTCACTGAAAGGAGGCTGAAATGATAAACATGCTAGAGGATGTTAGAACGTTTGTTATTAGGGGTGTCCCTGGTGGCACAGGGTTTAAGTCTCAGCACTATCAAGCTATTGGCAGCCATTTGCTGCATGAGTTCAATCCCCAGCCCAGGGAGCTTCCCACATGGCGCAGCAGACCTCTCCTGTCTCCCCGCCGTTCCCCTCAGCAATGTATTTCAGTAGATCCACCTGTTCTGCTCCCCACTCTCTCTCTGGTGAATCCTCTCACCACCCCCACACCTCTGGCCTAGATCCTAGTTCTTGAATATATAAATAAATAAAATTTAATTTTAAAAGAAAGTTTGTTATTAGAAGTGTAGGTTTTGGAGCCAAAACTATGCTGTCTCGGAGCCCTGTGACACAGGAGCACTGTCCTGCATCTGTCTCCCTCATTCCTCAGTGGCACATGATACAGAATTAACCTCACTGGACTGTCGCGGGGACAAATGTCCATCAAGTGGGCCAACATCTGGTGCACACACAGTTAAGCATTCAGGAATTGTTGGCTATTATTAGTTTCATTATCTTTGGTCATAAACATTTTAAACATTCTTCAAACAGTGTAATTCTTCTGATTGCTGTAAAATACTAGATTGCCATTCTGAAAGAGAGGACACATCCTAGCAACTGAGACATCTCAGCCAGGTTCGCTCAGCCTGTCCCCAGGGGATTCCTGCCTGTGTGTGCCGTGGCCCCAGCGGGGCCGTGACCCTCACTGGCAGGTGGGGACGACTGGCCACCTCGGCCAGAACGTGCTGCCCACTTACTCTACAAACATTTACTGAGAATCCTTTCCCTCCCGCCCCTGCCACCAGTCACATGAGCAAGTCACAGTCATTCTCTCCAAGGAGGTATCTGCACCGAGCACAGAGATCAGACCAGCCCTGCACCAGTTCAGGTCTCTCAATAATCCCTTGAGTAGGTGTTCTCGTGTTCACTTTTCTTTAAAGATTTATTTATTTATTCATACAAGCTGGGGTGCAAGCCAGCGGTGTGGGGCAGTGAGAGGGTTGACTGAAGTACACTGCTGACAGGAGCAGTGGGTGAGGCAGGAGAGGTCTGCTGCGCCATGGGAAGCTCGCTGGCTGGGGATCAAATTCATGCTGCAGTGGCTGCGGATAGCTTCATAGTGCTGTGCTTAACCCATTGCACCACCAGGGAGGCCCCTCATGTTCACTTTCTGAAGGCAGAAGTGCTTCATGTCACAGACTGGGCCAAGGATGAAACTGGAATTTAACTGGGTTCTGTCTGGTGCCATCTCTCCCAGTTCTCACTTCCTTAGGAGCATTCAGTCTCACTCCTCGCCCTGTCCTGATTTAATATCAGAGCAGCAAGGCCATCCGGTGTCTATTGAGTGTGGATTGGCTGAGGGCACGTTTGCTTGCCTTTGTTAATATTAGAGGATTCTTTCAAGATATAAGTAAGTCCCTCTCTTTTCTCTTGGGAAGCTGATAGGGGAGATATTCAACTAGGATTCCAAGTTTATTAAAATTTATCTTTAAGTCTTCCATTTTGTTTGAAGACATGGGACAGAGCAAATAATTTACAGAGAGATCCCCAGGGGTACTCCAGGGAGAATCAGTAGAGGAGCAGACAGAAAACAGCTACAATCAGTTTCATCTGCAAACAAGTCAGGCAGTGTGGGCAGGAGTCAGTATTTGAGTAACTGTCCCCACTTACAGGGGAGTTCTGGAAAAGAATGAGTGATATCGTAGCCAAGTGCTAAGATGAGGGGAAGTTAGCCAGATAAGGAAGTGGGAGACTAGAGGGACATTACAGGCAGAGGAAATAGCCCACAGGGATCAAGAGATGGTGTGGAAGGGTTATTGGGGGCCACTAGGAGAAGGGCCAGGTAGACCCCTTTAGGACTCTTTAGGTAAATTAGGTGGACCCTTTAGGAAGACTGGACTTAATGAGGTATGACAGTGTCTGGACTGAGGGAGTGGGAGTGAGAATGAGACATATAGGTGGATGGGATAGTTAATAAGACGGAATGCACAGTTTCCCTCTGAGTGGGAAGGGTTTCGGAAGAGGAAGGCGGAAGGTTAGTACTCAGGATTCTGGCAGCCTGGGAGATGGGACCCCACACAGTTGATGACAGGTGGTGGAACCTTTTGTGGGTGGAACATTTGAAGAGTGCCACGCCGGTGAGGCATCCTGCAAGATGACCTCATGGCAGTGGGGTGAGGCCAGGGGTTCAGGACAAAATTGGGCTGGAAAGAGTAGATCGCAGCATCATTTGCAAAAAGAAGTCCCTGGATTGAGATTTCCAGGAAGAGATAGAAGCCACACTTAACACCATTGTATGTGACCTCCAGCAGAGCTCTCGTCCTCACAGCAGAGCTCCTGCCTCCCTTTTCCCCTGGCTAAAGCCCTGTCGTTGCAAATACAGTGCACTCAGCACAGCCCTTCTGGAGGCAGCTTTCCCACTGACTCCACTCTCTGTCACCTCTAGCTCTCCGGGCACTTCCAGCTCGGTGCCCTGTATTGAAGTTTCTGAGTCTTGCTCGCCTTCCCTGACCACATCATAGTAACTTCTTTGAAGCTTAGGACTGAGTCTTGCCCATCTTCACTGTGACTTCACAGAGACTCGGCCACCATGGCTTCAGTCAATGAGTGGCTGAGCAAATGAATTAAAGGGCATCAAAAGGAGCAAAAGGGAATATAAACAAATGGGACTACATCGAACTAAAACATTTCTGCACAACAAAAGAAACATCACTAAGATGAAAAGGCAGCCTGCTAAATGAAAGAAGTTATTCACAAACCATATATCAAAAAAAGGGGTTAAATCCAGAATATACAGACATCTCATAGAACTCAACAACAGCAAAATACCACCATATTAAAAAATAGGTAGAGGGTGTAAATAGGCATTTCACCAAAGAAGATGTATTGATGGTCAACAGACACGTGAAAAGACATACAACATTGCTTACCATGAGGAAAATGCAAATCAAAACCACATTGAGATTTCACCTCACACTGGCTAGAGTGTTTGCTATCAAAAAGCTAAGAAACAGTGCTGATGAGGATTTGGAGAAAAAGGAACCCTTATTCCCACTAGTGATGGGGATGTACATTGGTGTAGACACTGTGGAAAGGTATGGAAGTTCCTCAAAAAATTAAAACTAGAACTACCATATGTACCCCTATGTTCAAGGAAGCAATAGTCACATTAGGCAAGATATGGAAACAACCCTAGTGATTGAAGACAGATGACTGAATAAAGAGGACATGATACACCACACACACACACACACACACACACACACACACACACACACACACACTGGAATACTACTCATCCATAAAAAAGATGAAACCTTGCCATTTGCAACAACATAGATGGATCTTGAGGAGATTATGCTAAGTGAAGTCTAAGGAGAAAGACAAAAAAACGTATGATTTCCTCATTTGTGGAATATCAAGGGGAAAAAAGCAATCAAACAAAATCAAATACAAACCCTCAGGCACCGACAACAGAATGGTGGTTACCAGAAGAGAAGGAGGGAGGAGGAAAAAGGTAGAGGGGTCAATTAGTTGGTGGTAGATGGTGACTGGACAATTGGTGGTGGCTGTGGGGTGATATATAACAGCTTCTAAGGTGAGAAACTGTACCCCTGAGACCTATACAGAGTTGTAAACTAATATTACCTCAATGAAAAGAAAAAAGCAAACAACACTGTTGACTGTATCAGCTCTACTTCTGCGGTAAAAAAGCAGGGCTGGCACATTTGGCTTTCAAAGCAGGAAACATTTGAAAAGGCAGAACAAGTACAGAGAACATTCTAACGCTCATTCTCCCATCTTCCAGATTTGAGTCCTGCTGAGTTCCTTCTACAAGTCCCAGGTACCTTGAATTAAAATAAATCAAATGGACTTCCCACAAAAACAAGATTGTAATACCAAGTTAGATCTCTAACGATGGGCCTGGTGCCTGTTTTTTAATTCTTTAATGGGAATAGATATTGCATTTAACCAATGATACCATATTGCTTTCTGAAAAGCATATGAATCAGTCATTTAGTCTACGCATGCTTAGTCCATGTGTGAAGGTGCTGTGCAGAGTTCTTATCTTACTTCCTTATCACAGTCTCCACCTGCAGTGTTTCCCACAAATAAAAGGTGAAAGAGCATCTTCCTCAGTCAGGGAATTTGGTAACTTCCTGGGACAAGTTCATTGTCTCTGTTGAAAATCCACTTGGTCAGTCAGGCTTGCTAGACTGTCAGAATAACCTGTGTTTCATCTTTAATCATCATTCCTCTTAAAAATTCACCTACTCTTGTAAAAGTAATATTAGCACATTATGGGAAGCTTAGAAAATTCAGAGAAGATAAGATAATAAAAAATAACTCAGGAGACCCACTTAGAAACAGACACTGTTAACTTTCTGGAGTAGATCCTTCTAGCCTTTTCCCCAGCGTATAGTTGTATGGGTGCATACAAGGGTGGAGTCTGTTCCTTCATACACACACACACACACACACACACACACACACACACACACACACACACTTTCTTCAACAGCACCAAGCTCATCATACAAGCATATTATTTAGGGACCTGCTTTTTTCCTGAATGTCAGGGGAACACATTGCTGTATCACTACATATTCTTCTACAAAATCTTGTTAAACCTGGAGAAACGTTGGCAAACATTCTGGAGAAGTCATTGGAAAGAACTGGAGCCTCGTGGGGGCTTTAAGAAGTGGTTCTGGGGTCACCTGATTTTCTGCCCTCCTTGTACATTTTTCTATCACATGTGTAGAAGTTAGAGACCACGTCACATTGAGGGCTGGAATCCATTTCTTGTGATTGTTACTGCAGTGTATCTGCTATGTGCTGCCCACCAGGGCATGGAATGGGGCCTGTGCTGGGCAGAGGCCTGAACACAGCAGAGTCTGCATGGATTATCAGAAAAGTCATGGCAAGCTTGCTGTCAATAGTCAGGAGATCCATGAGAGACTCATGTTTATTTTCAATCAATAAAAGGAAGAAAGACCTAATAAATGCCTCCCTCTGGTTGTGAATAGTGGGGATAAGGATGGAGGCACAAGTTTTTGGAATACCCAGTACCTCTAAACAAAACAGGAAAATGAAGCAACATTCTCACTCCATTTTCACAGAACAAATATAATAATTCTTCCTTGTTTGACTTGCCTTCAAATTTTCCTGATAGGTGCCTGGATATCCTTTAGAACCTTTTAGCACTTTGGTGAAAATATTGTATATACTTAAAAAAGAATATGCTTTTAGTGTTTTAAACGATTGTTTTAGGAGACTTTCTAAGTCTTAGTTACTCTGTGTAATGTTACCTTAGTTACTCTATGTATTGGGGAAAATAATAATACATTTCAATAATGTTGTGAATCTTCAGTAAGATAAGTTATGGAAAGTATTGTCCAGCATAAAATAAATGCTCAATAAATATTGAATGTTATCATTTTCCATTAACCCTGAATAGGAAAAGGAGTGGTGATTTAACTGTATTTTGAGTTTCACCACTCAATTATGATACATATTGGAAAACAATAAAAATGTTTCACCTCTGCCTGGAATAGTATTCAGTAAGTATTGGTTGAGTGGATGGATGAAGACAGAGTCCCTGAGTCTGGCTTCTGGTATTGCACCGGAGCAAGTCATGACCTTTGAATGCAGCTTGTCACATTTTTGAATATTTGAACATCCCCTAAAAGAACACGGTCCTTCACACAGACCCTTGCCTTCGGCATACATAATATGACTGTACCAAAACCTCCTTCCTGTGTTGGTGTGCTTGTGGGCAGCTGTTCCTTCCCATCTACGTAAGTGTTCAGGGGTCAGTTTTTTCACCTGTGAAATGAAGGCTTGGAAGGCTCAATGGCCCTTTGCAACTTAATCCAGGGAAGTGGAAAGAGCACCCTAGCTGGAGTCACGCCTGGGAACGGCTTGACCTCTTACCAGCCTGTGAGCCTGAGGCCCAGTTGTCTGTCCTGGAGAAGGGCACTAATAGTGCTGGTTATTCTGCAGGTCAGAGGAAAACGATTTGGCAGTGGGCTGTGAGCAGTGGCAGGCATTCTGCGACTTCCTGTGATACCATCTGACAGCTAAGAGGAAAGGTCAAATCAGAAGTCAGCATTTAAATGACGATCTCTTTCTTTTTATAACCAGGAAATTCAAATTTGCACCCTGGTTTGGCCCGACATTGCCGGTGAGATCTCTTGGGATGTAGCATTTGTTATTTTGAACTTCTTGGTGCCAGGATTCCTCATTGTGATCAGTTACTCCAGAATTTTACAGGTATGTTTGCTTCAAGCACCACAGCTGAACTTCACTCAGGCTGGGGGTGGAGCAGGGGGAGCAGGGGGTTCTGGGTCAGAAGTCACCTCCGCCTTCACACCAGTCCGGCCCTGGCTCACCCTGGCCCACTGCTCTCTGCCACACTGCATCCACACCCTCTGCCCTCTGCAACACTGATGAGCAAGTTTAGTATTTTTTTTAAAGTTGTATTGTGGTTGTTACATCTCTTTTTGCTAGTCATTAAAGTGATACAAGCTCACACGCACAAAAATGAAAGGCATGTGTAATAAAAGAAATGTGTAGCATAGAAATTAAATATGTACTTTACCTGCTTTAGCAGTTCAAAGTGAAACCGGATCCCCGCGCCTAAACCAGGAGCAAAGCCGGCTCTTTCCCGCAGAGCAGTGGGATGTGCCGGCTTTTTTGATGGCTGAACGCTGCAGGTGCAGCTGCTGGGGGCTCAGCAGCAGTGGCGGTTTTCCTGCTGCTCCAGCCCCAGCCCCAGCTGCTCTAAAAGCGGCAGCGGCTGGGGACCCTGCGGCCAGAGCAAGTAGCCTGCGGGCAGCCCCTCCCCCTGCACACGCCAGTTTTGCGCACTGGAGGCCCCCACCTGGAGCTCCCGGCGCCCCAGAAGCTCGCTGCTTAAGGGCAGTGCAAGCCCAGCGGCAGTGGGTGGCGGGCATTTTACCGCCTGCACCAGCGGCCCCACTGAGGCTCACGTGCAGGCAGAGGCGGCCAGTGATGGCGGGTCAGTGGTTCCCCTGCCGCGCTGCCCCAGGGCATGCAGATCCACCAGGGCGGCAGTGGCAAGGTCGCCCATGCGGGAGCAGGCGCTGGGGGACGTGGGGACAGCTTGCTGTTGCCTCTTGGGCCCGAGGTTGGGGGGTTCTGCGGCGCTCAAACCTCTGTAGAGTTGGGCGGCATCAAGTCGGGCCCACAGAGATCGGCCTCCGTGAAGCCTCCTGCAGCCCCTGCTGCCGAGAAGCCGGGTGCCGCCCAGAGGCAGTGCTTCTGGGCTGCTGGGGCTAACTGCCGTCGCCGTCAAACCTTAGGGGCTGAGCTGGGGCGCTCAAACTTGGTTTGTGGCCAGCGGAGGGGCTGCCTGCAGGCTGCAGGCTCTGGCCACGGGCCCTAGCCGCTGCCGGTGTTTGTTTTTTTTTTTAAGATTTATTTATTTATGCATACAGGCTGGGGTACAGGCCAGAGGCGTGGGGCAGCGAGAGGGTTCACCAGAGACAGTGGGGGGCAGAACAGGTAGATCAGAAGTACACTGCTGAGAGGAGCAGCCGGCGAGGCAGGAGAGGTCTGCCACACCATGTGGGACTCCCCCGGCTGGGTGTCGAACTTGCATCGCTGCTGCCTACAGCTACACAGAGCAGCACTTACCTGCTGCGCCACCAGGGAGCAGCTCGGGCTGCGGCTAGAGCGGTAGGGAAACCCCCTGCTGTGGCGCCCTCAGCAGTCAGCCCTCCACCGACTCACTGTGGGGTCCGGCTGCACATCCCGGGCTTACAGCTGGGCAAGAGCCGGTTTTGCCCCAGGGTTTATGACAGGACATCAGGTTTCAAAGTGTGATTTTTCCTGTTATCTTTCTTATAAATTTACACATACACACATACTCATGCTGTGAGTGTTGTATATATGTAGACGTATATCCCGATCTCGATGATGAGCGCTATAAAGTGGTCAAATATCAACTCTGTGTGATGGTTCCAATGTTTTGTAGTTCTGTTTTGTTTTGTTCTTGGATTTGCGATAGCACTATCTTCTCTGTAACCTCCTTTCTTTGCTTAACACCAGATCTTAACCTCTTTCCACGTCATTTCCTGTATCTCTGCCTCATCATTTTTAATGGCGTCCAGGTCTTCTAACATACAGAAGTGACGTCGTTTATGGACTCTGGGGTTGTGTTCCTTGTTTCCCTGTCACAGATAGCTGTGTTGTGATGGAGGATGTACACTTTAGTCACTTTTTATTGACGTGTACTATACACACAGAAACGCACACTCAGCACACAGGGCCGGCGGCTAATTGACCACCCTCACAAGGGCAGCATCCAGAAGCAGAATAAGAAACAGACCTTGACCAGAAGTCCCTTCTGTGACCTTTCAGGGCTGCCTTGCCCCCAGGGAATGTGCCTTTGAAAAGTGCAGGAAACAGGAAATGACCTCTCAGGGACACAGAAGACCTGCGGGCTTCTCACCTCTCCTGCAGCCCTCTTGCTTCCAGGAGCTGGCCCAGGCAAATTGCATGTGTGCGAGTGCCTGACTCACATTTGAGTGCCTGACTCACGTCAGAAGGTTTAAGCAAAGCCTCTCAGTTCTCTGGGAGGTTTGCAATTGTTGAATGTTGGTTTTATGGCACATAATGGGTCCTCCAGCAAACAGATGTTTTGAAGTGGGGCCCTGCTCTCCATCTGGTCACTTTTATGGCCCTTTCTTTGTAGCTGAGGATCTGTAACCTTAGACGCACAGAGCCCAAAGCTAGGCCAGCTCCTGTCTGGGTCTGCTAATCCCAGGTCCTGCTGGAACTGCTCCCCCAACCTCATGTTAATTCCTAGACTCATCCTTACCACTTGACTTGTGACCCCTCAAATGACCCTCTTCCCTGTCTGGGGCTTTTTCAAGTGTGAAGTGGATTCAGGTTTTGAGGTCAAGCTCTGTAAAGGGCTTGCAGTGGGGAAAGGGGTGGGTCTCAAGTGTATAAATGCTGTGTTAGCTATTATCATGTTGGAAGAAAAGAAGTGAGGGAAATAGGAAGAAAAGTGAAGAATGAATATTTAAAAATGTATTTAAGTCTGAATGTGTCAGGGACTAATTCACTTAATCCTAATAAGAATTACTGGCTAGGAAACCAAGGCACAGAGAGGTTAAGCAGCTTGAAAAAGGTCATATAGCTTTTAAGTAGGAATATCAAGACTTGAATCCAGGCCGCCTGGCGCCAGAGTCCCAGACATTTGTTATGGGTCTGCTTTGTGCAAAGTGCGGTAGGTGTGGAGATGGGTCAAGCAGGGACTTCACATTCTCCATGTAGCAAGAGCTTTGCACAAGAAAGGGGAGGGGGAAGACCAGGCGCTGCTATTCAGTGCAGTGCAACCCTGAAATGGAGTGGAGTGGTGCTGCGATTTAGGCGAAAACACTTTGCAAACTGTTAAATGCTACACAAATGTAAGGGATGAATGAGGGGTCAAAGAGAAAAGAGTAAAGGACAGTCAGGACCTGCCTAGCAAGTACATTTCCCAGGGTAATAGTCTCGAGGCCACACCAAGTGCAGTGGATCAGGCTGTCAGTGGGCCTTGATTTACATCGTCACCCAGTAACTGTTGCCATGGCAAGATGAGATGCCTCTACCTTTGTGTCAGTTGATAAGTTTATTGTTGCCCCGCCCCACTCCCCTCATACACACTGGAGTGGAAGTGCAGGAAGTCAGGGCTTCCTTGTTTCTTGCTGTATTTTAGCTCCTACAAGAGCACTTGACACATAATAGGAGCTCAATAAACTCTTGGTGAATAAGAAGGTGAGTCAGTGGTGGAAGTGCTTGACTGAGAAAGGGAACCTGCCTCAGGTAGGGGTGAAGGTGTTAGGGAGCAAAAGTGCAGACCTTTCTCTGTGCCAGGTGCTCATTCCCCAGCGTGGGGGCCTGCTTGCTGACGATAGGAAGCAAGGTGGATCCTCTGGCAAGATGATGCTAGAGTCTGATGATTCTAATCAAAGGGTTGTTGATTGAACAAGGAACCCCAAGGTCCCAGCTGTGTCAATGGGGAGCAACTCCTCCCTGCACTCACTCACTAGCACCCATGGTCTGGGGGTGAGAGGTGGGGAGAAGTTTCCTTCACAGGTTTTTGATTCTCTTGTGGGTCTGAAAGCAGCAAGTCTCCAACAGACACTTAAGAAAAGCTCTGTGTAAAATCCCCAGACCCGCTATTGTAGATTAGAAGTTCTTATACTTCCGTGCATGAGAATCACTTGGGGGAAGTTATGAATAGTGCAGATGTCTGGGTCCCCCTCAGTCTCACACATTAGGAATACTTGGAGGTAGGTTCAAACATTTGCGTGTTGTCGAGTGTCCAGTAACAAATCCAGGAGGCTGGGGTCACATTCCCAGGAGTGCTGCCCTCCCCACCCCCGTGCCCTCCCTGCACTGGACCTTGAAGCCTTAAGCAAGTAACTTCACCTCTCGAATCTCCAGCGCTCATTCCCCCAAATGGGGTAATGACAGAACGTACTCCAGCGTTATTTTGTTTGCTTGTTTGAGAATAAAATTTAATCTTCCCAAGTTAATTGAGCATTTGGCTTAATCTAAAAGCTCATCAAGCAGTCTGTCCAATGTCAGAGATATTTTAAACCCTTGATAGAAGTTGACTAGGCACATCCTTTAATGGGGGAGAGGAGCTAGGGAGGAGCCACGTTGTATTATAATGGCCCATTTTCCTTCTTAGTCCTGGCAAGTTGTGGGAATTATAGACAGGAGGAAATGGCAATATTTTTCAGTGCTAAAAAAAGGCCTGCCACTTACTCACTTGGTCCGTGAGTCAGTTCATTTCACGTTTCCTCACAGTCATTGTCAGGCCCTTGCTGGAGGGCTGGGCGCCGAAGCCGCAGGGCAGCCCAGCGCCAGGGAGCCTGCGGTCTGGTGCGAGTGAGGCATGAACACGTCAAAGTCAGCAAGAGGTGAGCCGGGAAAGCTCCTCAGTGTTCCTGGCATTAGACTCAGTGTTGGATGCTAAGCACCAGGCTTCCCACTGATGGAGAGAGACGAGGATGGG
>PVIJ01007912.1:54225-78690 GCA_004024925.1 Scalopus aquaticus | reverse complement strand
GTAGTGAGAGGCTTCACCAGAGACAGAGTGGGGAGCAGAACAGGCAGATCAGACATACACTGCTGAGGGGAGCAGCGGGCGAGGCAGGAGAGGTCTGCCGCACCATGTGGGATTCTCCCCGGCCGGGCGTCGAACTCGCATCGCTGCTGCCGACAGCTCCACAGCGCAGTGCTTAACCGCTGCACCACCAGGGAGGCCCAGCAGTGTATTTCTGATCTGCCTGTTCTGCTCCCCACTCTGTCTCTGGTGAACCATCTCGCCGCCCCACGCCTCTGGCCTGTACCCCAGCTTGTATGTATAAATAAATAAATATTTAAAAAAATAAAAACATAATGGAATATAATAGATTAGCCTCTTAAGAGGCCATACCAGTTCAGACCTCCCAAACCATCATTACTTAGGCATTTTCCAGCTCTAGGTACTGAGTTATGTAACTGAAAGAACTGGGAGATAGTAAGTGATGAGCTCCTGAGCAACGTGCAACTGAGATTAATTTGTTGGCCCAAATATCCCCTTGCCCAGGGTCTAATTCACTCTGAACCAAAACAGGTGTCCTTCTAGAATTTCAAGTGAAAACAAAATTCAGTTCAATTATTAAGTTAAATCTACTTATTCATTATAAGGAAATGTGTATGGTTGTCATAACATTAAGGGAGAAAGAGGAGAATTTGAGATACAGTTCATCTAAGAAGCAAGAGAATCCTCAAAGGATGAGCAGACACTTGGCTCAAGATGATGAATGGCCTTTTCTGAGCTGAGCACAAGTGTAACCATGTGACTTCTGGTTAAATACAGATGGTACCCGACCCCCACCTCCTTCCTGACTGCAGCACTCATCACATCCTCATCTCTGAGCTTGGCCCCACCTCTGCGTCACACACCAGTCTCAGTCCCCACCCTCAGTCTCTCCTCCTACCTCTTTGCTCATTCCTGTTCAGTCTTTTCACGGGGTGCTTTTCCTCTATCTGCTGACTTAGCCCAAGGTTTTTGTCTTTAGCCCAGTGTTCATGCTGCTTGACTGATCCCTGGGTAATCTTACATGTGAGAACATATCACTTATATTTTGATGACCCAAATTATATATCCTGCACAGACCTTTTCCTGTCCTTGAACCTTGTATTTTCAGTTGCCTGGCACCGAAGGTCATCGTATCTCTCAACAGACCAGATAGTTCAAACTCAACAAACTGAGTGTCTTCAAACCTGATTCTCTTTTATTACCTCTCCATTTGTCCACTTTCCTAAGCCAGAAATCTAGATCTCATTCTAGATTTTTCTTTTGCTTTCACGACCTCACACCAAATCCTACCAAGTCCTGCTGGTTCTGTCTGCCACATACTGACCAAATCTGTCTCCTCTTCCCTATCTCAGTCACTGTGTTACCACTGCCTCGATCTGACTGGTCCAACAGTCTCCCAATGGGTCTTCCTGCTCCCCAGTCTATCCCACACTATTCCAAAGTACGTTCTTCAAAGGCCAATCAGACTACATATTCTGACTGAAAATTGGTTTTAAGACCTTGGAAGGGGCCTGTGCAAGTGAGGGCACTGAAACTTTAGCTTCATTAGTGGCACAGTAGCTCTGCCTCTGGTCTAGCCAAACAGACTGACCTGCGGTTCCCTAGAACATGCCACATCTCTTGTCTCTGTACAAACAGTTACCTCTGCCTGGAATGTCTTTCCCTCCCTTCCCTTGTCTGTCTGGGAAAATAGTTTATCCTTCAAGGGCCGGATCAGAAGGCTCCTCCTCTATGAAGCCTTCCTTGACTTCCCAGTTGGAAGTGACTGTCCTCTCCTTGTTCTCATTATAACTTATCCCTTACCTCTTCGGACCCTGCCTTTACAGGGAATATCACACCCAATATAAATGATTTGTTTAACACTAGTCTTTTCTGTGAGAGTCTCAAGGGCAGAGATCAAGTCATTTCCTTTTAGATGATCAGAGATCAGCAGCCTGGCACAAAATAAGACCTCAATAAATGTCTGCCAGTGGTATGGACACCTCACCCATGTAGACTGGAAAGATACCCTTCTTTTGGTAAAGCATGTGGAGTAGAACACTTGCTACAGACAGGGACACTGGGTGGAGGTGGTGTTTGTGAGGTGTCTGCTGCCTGCCCACCCGGTTCTGAGTGGGGGTCCAAGCTGGACTCCCATGCTGAGCTCTCCCCCATAGCCCCCCACCAACTGCCTTCCTTACCTGTCCTCCTTGTTGATCTGGTCCCCAAAGCCCACCGTGCTAACAATTGTGAGCTTTAGCCCCACGTTGCTCTCTTGAAGGTCATAGGTATTGGACCGGAGCTGGACACCTGGTTGTGTGTGAGTGGCTGGCTCCCCCTCGAACTTGGTGTTGAATAAGGTATCCATGAGGGTGGACTTGCCCAAACCTGTTTCTCCTGAAAAGCAAATGCACAAATTATGTTCCATTCACATAATGACTATGTCACCATTATACATCATGACTTGGGTGTGTTTTACTGACATGAGAAAATGTATCAATAAAACAAAAGCAGCTAGAACTCTATGGACTGTACAATCTCAGTTAAGTGAGAAAGACAGAAAAGAACTACACCAAAGTATCAGCAGTAGCCGCCTCTGGGTTGTGGGATTGGAGTCACTTTCACTTTAGTCTTCATACTGTTTGAGTTATTTGAAAACTGACTATGCATGACTTTTAGAGTCAGAAAAAGAAACCATGTATAGGCAGTGATGGAGAGGAAGAGCTGTATCTAGAAAAAGCCTGGAAGGAAATACAGCTTATACTTATCAATGGTTTTCTCTGTGTGGTAGGGGTGAAGTGTGGCTTTCACATCTTTTTTTTTTAATGCTTTTCTATATTTTCTACAAGGAACATGTATAGCTTTTGTAATAAAAATTAAAGGACTATTGTAAATTTTAAAAGAAAGGGACAGTGATCCCTCATCAAATAAACATCCTCTCCTTTCAGTCCCACCTCGTATCCCAGCCAGGCCCAGAGAGAGCCCTGCCGATGCCTGGATGTATCCCAGTTGGAGACTTCTCTTCTTAGCCCCGTTGACCTTTCAAGTGAGTTCATTTGTAGCTAAGGTGGGGGGTGGAGGGTTAGCAGGCCACAAATTATTCTTCTCTTTAAATTTCAAATAAACAAGTCATTTGTTTGTTTAACTAACAGGCTACAGGATACTAATAAACTAAACCACTGGAATTTTAAAAGCCTTGACTTTCACACCAGGTTGATGAGTAGGGGAAGGGTTGTGGGGAACTAGAGAACGTTTTTGAAGGTTTTTCCTGAAAGACCCAAGGAATATCGTCACTGCCAGGAGCCAAGGAGTTTTCGGGGAATGAAGACACTGAAGATCAGTTGGTAGCAAGAATCAGGCAGGAAACTGACATGAGACCACAAGCTGGACTGGGCATTACAGCCTCTGAAGTCTCCATGGATCCAGCCTGTATCCACCCCAAGCGATTCAGGAATACCAGGAACAAAAGACTCAGTAGTTAATGACCTTGGACTGTTCTTTGTATACAGTTTCCCCTGTCACCTAAAAGTTGGCATTGGAATTTGGCAGGATTTGGTACGCGATTTGTTGGGTCTGGGAACACCGTTAGCATTCATTTATATGGAAAGATTTTTGAGTGTTCCAGACCCCCCAAAATAACCTACCAAATCCTGCCAACTACAAACAGTCTACTCCAGACAGCAGGGAAACCTGTGCACAGACTACCTGCTATTCTGCCACATCACCCCTCCCAACCTCTGAGATGCAGACATTGACTTGTTTCCACAATGGGGAGTGGGTTTGCTCTCGGCCAATCTTGACCTGCTAAGCCCCACCCCAAAACTGCCCCCAGCAGCACATATCTGCAAAGCAGTCCAAGGGTCAGGTTAGACAGAGGGGTGCACACATAACTGCAAAGGGTCTGTTCCGTCCCACCCTCTGGGGGGGTATTGCTTTGCATCCTCCATGCCTCTTTGATCCAAAATAATGAGCTATGAATACAGTTTCGTAAAATATCTATGATGAGAATTCTCTCTCTCTCTCTCTCTCTCTCTCTCTCTCTCTCCCCCCCCCCACGTATGTGTGTGTGTGTGCGCGCACGTGTGAGCGCGCACAGAAACAGAGACTGAGAGAATAAGGAGAATATTCAACTTGACCTGGCTACCCAGCCCCCCAGCCCAATTTCGTAGCTGGGCCTGACTCACGTGGTTGATTGCCAGGGTGCAGAAAAATGGCTCCTCACACAGATCATGTTTCCAGCCAAGGTCTGCTATACCCATTAGCAACAAGGATGCTCCCGGAGGAAGTCTCCTTTTCCCTCCCCAAAGGAACAGGAAGTATTTGGGTACTGAGAAAAATTTGGTGAGGTGGGGCGTTTGCCATGAGAGGTGGCAAATTTGGCCACGCAACAGAATGTATCAGCCCCACCACTGTGCCCAAGGGAGGGGTGCTGATGGGGCCAGCACCCCTGAGGCACGAGCCCAAGGGCGGCTCCTTCCCCCAACTGGCCTTCCCTCCTGGCGCTGGCGTTACTTTTCAGTCATCTCTGGAAGTGCCTAATGAGATTTTCGTGGACACCCCTACCCCCACCTCTCTTATGTTCCAGGAGCTGCTTGTGGGATGGCCCAAAGCTCCCAGAGAATGCTGGGCCCTGCCCCACAGACACTGAACTGGCTCCTTGACTCTAAGGACTCCAGGGAAATGCCCATCTGGGGCATGTTCCTGAGGGGCACAGAGCCTCAGGAGCAGTCCTACAGAGTGAGGCACCCCTGTTCGCACAGCTGGAGAACGGAGGCCGTGGCCTGCTGGGCAGGGCAGCAGGGAGGAGCAGCATGGAGAATGACCACCGGAGCCCTGCCAGCACAAAGGATTGTGGGAATTAGATGCCCAGTGATGAATGTCTGGAAGGAAAGAACCGGTAGGTGTCCAAGGAACCATGACAAATGCGCGAGAGAAGAGGGCAGGAGATCGAGCCACATCCTAGGGCTACAGCGCGGCCAGTCCACATTTCCATCGGTGTGGTGCCCAGGCTTTCTCAATGGCTGGCACAGACCCAGCCTGTGCCTAGAAGGCTGTCCCCTCCCACACTGCCCTGGGACCAGGACTGAGTAGGGTGGGGCTAACTCGAATGGGCTCCGCAGATTCCACATCCCTGCAGGAAGGTGGGGCCTGGCCATCAGATTCCAGCAGGAAAGCTGAGGAGTCCCCAGGGGTCAGTCTCTCTCCTCCCCTCCTGTGGTGGACAGCAGGGTTTCTTAACCCTTCTTAAGTCATCTCAGCCAGCCAAGAGAATTTCATCTCACTTTGCTTAATGCAGATAGTATTCTGGAAGCACCAGGTTTTTTTTAAAAAAATAGAATTTTAACTCTGAAAACATGTATTATGAAAGATGTTTTTTCAGACTGTACTCCCTGGGATAAGCTGATGTTGACCTCTCTATGCTGAGTCAAAAATCTCAGTCCTAAAGAAAAGCATAAAGCAGAAAGAAAAGGCAAGCTCTTTTCTTTGCTTGCTATTAAGGTTTGCATTCCCTTGGAACTTTGTAAAATTGAAAGTCCTCGCAAGTTAGGAAATGCAGAGTCCCAGCCAGGTTATCACTAAAAATGACTACGCAGCCTGAGTTGAGCCCTTTCCCCTCTCTGGGCCCCAAACTTCCTTCCCCAGAAAATGAGCTGGGTGGAGTTACAGTAATAGCCAGGATGCATGGAGCCCTCGCTGTGTGGTAGGCCCCCGTGGCTGTAAATACCTGACCTCTTCCACACAATAGGCTTACGAGGTGGATGCTACCACTTGTCCTCAGTTTACAGAATGGCAAACCAAGCCACTTCCTGGCTGTGTGGATGTATCCCAGGTCCTCGATCTCTCCTGCCTTCCTCATCTATAAAATATGAAAGAAGCACCTCTGCAGGCTCTCAAAGCAGTAAGTGCCAAGCCAGCAGTGCAGTCTGGCCCTGGAGGCCTTGCTTAAAGCTGGCGGGCTTCAGGCATGATATGCTGCTTCATTTGGTCGGTCAACACATATTTAGAAAGCCCCTACTAGTAGGAGCCAGGCACAGTTCTAGGAGCGGAGGATGTATGACAGAGTCATGGGCAAGACAGCCGTGACCCTGTTCACCTGGAGCTCACACTCACATGGAGCCTAAGTCCCTTCTCACTCTGAATGTTGGAATAAGCTGAGAGCAACAGCTCTGAGTTCAGCAGGAACTGAGTTCTCCAGGGACTCCAGCTGGCCAGGAGAGCCTACGGACAAGGATGACAAGGTCAAGCCTGGCTCTGGGATCTTGCCCTCTTCTCTTTGAACTTGCAGAGGCCTGGCAAGCAAACTGGCCAACAGAAGAATGGAGCCAGCTTTCCCTGTTTCCTGCAGCTCTTCCCAAGACTGCTGACGGTGACATCACGTTGGTGGCTTAAAATCAGCTATGGTGGGAATCACGACATCCTGGGTCAGTAAATGCTATAACCAATTTTCTTCCTGAGTGTGGGTTCTTTTGACCCTGGCCAGCACAACAGGCAGCCTGCCTTAAAGAGGTGAACAGGTGTTTCTCAGAGATGGCGGTAAGGAAACAACTGATCCCTGACCTTGATAGAGGGCTAGCTGCCCGTCCCATCCCCCGGAGTGAGCCTCAATTCTGCTTCTCTTCTGTGTGCGTTTTCCAAGTTCAACAGAGCCCATTTGAGCCTGGAATCTTGAGCAGCCTCAAAGTAAATATTATCATTATGACCCTTTGTGCTCCTTGTAGGCGTGACTGTTGCTGGCACATTTGGAGGGCTCAATCTCTTCGGGGTGCTTTCCCAGCAGTGCCAAAGCAATGGGCTCCTGAATATTTGTCCTGCCAGCTTGGGTAGCTCTTCTGAAGCTTCCTGCACTGTATCTAGGATCATGGGATCCCGGCGATTGCCAACGTAAGGGACTAGGGTATGTTTTTCAAGGGGGGAGGGGAACTCCAATTACCATTGTCAACCTGAGAGAATCTGCTGGAGAGGAATCACAATGTGGTCTCAACTGTGTGCCTAGTCTTCTAAAAATAGTAACTGTAGATGCCATTTATCAGCACCCTTACATACCAAGTGAGCTCTAGGTTCATAAAAATTCTCTCAGTCCAAACGTGCACACATGAGTGAGGTACTCACGCTGCTGGGCTAGCATCTATGATCAGCAGCCCGGCACCTGGATAAAAAAAATACTGTGATAAAAATATCCTAGGACTCCGTTAATAATCAGAGCTAGTGCTACCATAATTTTACACTTAAAATGCCTTACCAGAAAAGAAACAAAATTCCTTCAGGGGACATCTTCTATGCCTACATAGAATAATCATCTCATAACAGTCATTAATGGAGGAAAGCTGGGGGGGGACAGCAAAAAAAAGGAGGAACACTGAGTTATGCACAAGCAGGAGGCATGACATATGATGACTGGGCATCCTGGAGAGAGGAGACCACCAGTGGCAGCCTACCATGACCCCTCAGTGACAGACCCTGCCCCACGGCTGGGCTAAAATTGCAACCTTAGAGTCACTCTAAGTCTCTTGACCTTGGCCCAAATTGAGGGTTCCCTGGACAATGACAGGGTATGAGCATCAGCCAGAAAACAAAGCTGGTGAGTTAGAGGCTTCTCTGGACCAGGGATCGGGAATATAATTAACCCAATCCAGGCTGGTGCATCCCATAGTTGCCCCTGCAGGGCTGAGAGGTGAGCTTTCAGGGCAGCCATTTCCTGAAACTTGACAAGTAGAGAAAGAAAGAGGGGGGTGACTCGTTGGGGGTGAAGGGGTGACTCGTCCCTCTTGGAACATCTGGCCCAGGCAATTGAGCAATCCCATCCCAGCAGGTGCACCCTGAAGCAGTCGTAGTTATACAATGCCTGGGTGGGAACTCAAAGACAGTGTTTTATTATTTCTCCCACTCACTTTGCCTTGACCTTGGCTGTCACTTCTGGGCCTCAGGGGAGCCTATGATCCACATGTCCAATCACTCTACACTTCTGCACTCAAAGGGCTATTCGGATTTACATGGCTTCTCTCCTGAATCTTTACTAGCCCACTCAATTGCACTTGGTTGGAAGGTTCCTTAGGATGGGTGTTTGTTCACGTCTCAACTCCTCAACCTCACAGGTCAGACAGAGCTCTGGGGAGATACCAAAGGAAGCCAGTATATTTATGTGGAAATTTTTCAGTAATCACATATTATGTGGAATAAGTTGGCCATCAGCCAAAGATTAGAGCTCTTGTTGGTTAAATAGAGAGTGGGCAGCGCAAATAATGGGTGTGATAGCACTTGACCTTGACGTCAATCAGCATGACTTCTACCTAGTTGTGTCCCTCTCCAATTAGCAGCTAATCATAATCATGAACAGACTTTTGGCATTTGAAGAAGTCACAGCTTAGATCTGCACTGAGACCTAAGGTGTGCCATTACACAAGGCACGTATTTTCATCGCTTACATCCCCAAGCTGGCAGGTGGGACTGAGTCGCACAGCTAGTGAGTGGGCCTAGCTGACTGCCTGTCATCTGTATTTACAAGTGGTTTTGCTGTTCTCTACTCGTCCTTGAGTGTGAAGTTATTATTCTCTTGCAGATAACAATCCAGAAAAGAGTGCTGGGAATAGAGAAGGAAAAATAAAAAGACCCAGGAAATAAGTGACCTTAGTTACAAAACAGACCTTTAGACTACGTTAAAGAGTAAAATATTCAATTCTGTTGTGCTTCAGATCCCCAACATGAATGAGTTCCCCACGTGCTCTAACAAAAATAAGAAAAGGCGATTAGCAAAAAGTATTTGAGTGTTCCAACCCAGTGTGAAAACCAGTTTCATTGGGGTATTTATACAATCATTAAAGTTTGGAAGTAGGTCACCGAAAATATTCGGGTATGTGTTACTGCACTGCATGGTGGAAATTATATGCTGAGATCGTGTTGGCAAATTTGGGACCTTTAAGGTCTAAGAGAGTCTTAAAAGAATGTCAAAGAACTGTTACCCCTCATATTTGATTAGTGTTTGGCAGTTTCCAAAGTGCTTTTGTGCTCTCAAGAGATGGTGTTGGCAGCAGTTAGAGAAGCAGTGGGAGGGACAAAGGGTCAGCCAGACCTAGGCTCTTGCCAGGGCTCTACCACTACTCTGTGTTGCCTCAGGTAAATGCCTTGCTCTCCCTAAATCTCCAGACCTCCATCTGTCCCATGAGGATACAAAGGCTTTCTTCACTTCCCAGAGGCCTCATAAGGCCCAAAATCGCTAATATGGGAAAGGGTTGAGTAGTATAATGAGTGGTTTCTGTGGAGTTAACTCATTCATTTATTTCACATTCATTTCAACAGGAATGAACTCTCTTTGTGCTGTGATTAACACATTAGAAGTGACTAAGATCTGGTTCCCACACTTGAGACTAAAGGTCCGGGCAGAGAGATACTTAAAGGGAATAAAAGAACTTTGCACACGGTTGTGTGATCCCTGCCCTTGAGCTGAAACAGTACCAGGCATAGCAGGACTACAGAGGAAGCAAACAGACCCAACCTACCGCCTACAGCTGGTGGACCGACATCTTTCCTCAGCCATCAGCTCCCTCCTAAGTCTTCCCTGGTTCCTGTCTTTGACATCAAAATGAGCTTGACAGCAATGGCTGAGCCAGCCAGCTCCTTTACCAAATTTCCACAGGGTGTCACACAGCTCAGTTTTTCCAAAGGCACGGGTCCCATATTCTGATCTGGCCAGGGAAAATGTACTGACAGATAGTTGCTTACCAAAAACCAAGCAGAGGGATACAAAAAAGAAGGGGGAGGGGAACACTTACAAATAGATCACAATGACACACTTATTTAACCTAATTACCTGCACAGCCGAATCCAGTCATTAAGGATCCATATTCTGTAATAGAATTTCCTGCTATGGAAATACTCACCCACGCACAGGATGTTGAAGCAGAAGCCCTGGCTGACTGACTTATTCACCAGCTGGTCGGGCAAGCTGTCAAATCCCACATGTCCAGCCAGGGGGACAGTTCGGCAACCTTCACCCTAATTTGGAAGGGGGAGGATAGGATCAAATTAAAAGGTGCTTAAAAAGTAATCTGGGTGTCAATTCCACATCCAAATGCTCTCCGTGCTAGGAAGTCACACCAGCCCAGATTCAGTGTGTCACCCATCTCTTCCCTTAGCTACTCCCTGCTCCAAAGCAAAATGACCCATCAGCTTGGAAATCATGGATTCTTGGGTGCAAGAATCCTTGAGCCTCAGGAGTGACTGTCCCCAGAGTTCCAGACAGAACAAACTACAGAGGGAATTTACAGGGTGCAGAGGCGGGGCGAGTGCACTGTCGCCTTGATCCCTAGCAAGGCTGGGTAGTAACCTCCCGCAGACTCAGTTTCCTTCCACGTCCATCATATGAGATGATACCGCTAATCTTAGAGGCGACTGGGAGACACAAATGTGCAAATACATGTGACAAGCTCAGCACAATGCCTGGTGCGGGCTGAGGGTTCAGCAAATACACAAAGGGACTTCAGAAAGGAGGCAAAATTCCTTTTCTCCAGGGCGTTCTGGGGGTCTACAAAGGTGACACCAAGTCGAAGTTAGGAGGCTTTGAAAGCAGGTGGGTCAAGGTTAGAGTCTCACCTCCTTCACCTTCTGACCTTGGACAAATTACTTAACTTTTCAAAGTTACCCTGTCTGTAATATTGGAAACTACTAGTTACCACCACCTGGGCCCGGTGTTAGGCTGAGCTAGAACACGCCTCACTTATACACATCCTCACTTTGCAGGCCCAGCATAGCACCCCATCATGAACAGGTATCCATCCACTTAGACCCCTGAATAACAGGTGAGGCCGAGGAACCCCAGGCGGCCCCTCCAGCTAGAGAGAGCCACTGCCTCCCTACCTCTGGCACCCTTGTCTCCGCAGGGGTCAGCCAAGCCACCTGCAGCACCGAAAGCAAGGCCCAAAGGCTCTTATCCTTAATGGTTTTACAAAACAGGGAGTACCTCAGACAGGTTTCCAAGGAACCGGGGAGAAGGACAAAGAGGCCCTGCGAGTACTCAAGAAATAAGCTAACTGCTAATGGCCGCTGAGAAGGTGAAAAAGGAGAAGCGGAGCAGGAGACATCTGAGCTAAATGGGAAGCCTATGTAAGCAGTCTGAGTTCGTGAACAGGGCTAAACCAAGATTTCCATAACAGGAAGGGCACCAAGAGCAATTCAAAGGGGCATGCTGGTGCCAGGAGGCCTGTGCCAGCCTTCCAGGCTGTGCTAACAGCAAGCTCGTCTGCCGGACTGGATCTACCTGTCGACTTGGACCATAAGGGTGTGTACAATTGCACATGGAGAGGGATATCAGCAGTAGACAAGGTCAAAACTGGCTCCCAGACACCCCTTCACCCAAAGTGGAATCCCAGTCCCATGGGTGTCATCATCCTCCGAGAGAGAGACAGGGCTAGCACCGGTCACTACCATCTGGCAAATTTTGTTATCCTCACACATCTTACCCCACACACTCTCAGTGGAGAGTTCCTGACAGGCTACCATAGGCCACCATTCAGCCCAAGTTGGCATATTCTAGGTCCCAGAGGGCATCTGAAGACAGCTGAGTTTCACAAATAACCCACGTCACTCAAGACGTCTCCATCCTCCTGTTCCACTTCCCCTTCCCCCTTTATCCTCTTCTTATTAAAGCCAGCAAGAAAAGATGGTAGGTGTCCCACTGTTTACTTCTGGTCCTCAACAATGAAGGGAAGATGAGACTTAAGAGCCAAAGTGCTTGTCTGATGAAGCTTCCGCCATAGCAGGCATTGGAAACTGGGATGGACTTAAGAGTTGAGGTTTCCTGAGCCGTGTTTTATCGCCTCTGACTGCCTCTTCCTGTCTCCAAATTCAGAACCATGAAATGTCAAGTGCTCCAAGGCCTCTGGTCCAAGTGCCAAAAAGAGAGGAAAGGGAATTTTCAAACTGAAGGCAGTGGGAGGCAGTGGAGAGAGGCCTCAAGAAAACAGCCGGGCTGTGTTTCATGTTTCTCTCTCACGCCTTATTCCCCAAGATGTTCTTCCTTGTCAGACTTAGCACACCCCTCCCATGTGCCCACCTAAGGCGCCTGCCATTCTCTCTACATGGTGTGCCACGATACTAGCAATGTTTGGGAAAACCATTCCAGCTGCAGGGTGCTTGACTGATTGGAAGAGAGAGAGAAGGAGATGACACCAATAAGGGGGAACTGGCAGAGGCCACCCAGACACTGCGACAACAGGTGCTGGCTGAAGTGAACTGATCGGACTTGGGACTCAGAGCAGGGAACAGACTGGAGAAGTGTCCTAAGGGAGGGGTGCATCCCAGTGAGTGACTACACACCTGCTGCAAGAGTCTCAAGCCTGGGAGCTGGGGCTGGTGGCACCTTGGCCAGAAGGAGGGGATTCAGGAAAGGGAGTTGGCTTCACTGGGGAAGTTAAGGAGTCTAGCTTTAAACAAGTTATTACGAAGAAATTTACATTTTCCAAGTTTTTTATTTTATAAAAGCAATTATTCACTGTAGAAATTTTAGAACATATGGAAGATTATCAAGGAAAAAATAAAATGCACTTATGCTATCACTCCCTGGAGATAATCACCGTTCCTATTCACATGCCTTGCCCTCCCGTCTGTGTAGTTTTATTTCATACAAAATAGGAACAAACCTTTTCATAATCTGACTTAATAACCTGACAATTAGTATGGATGTTATCTCAACTAGCTAAGCACACTTGTGAAACATTGTTTTTATTGGTTACATAGCATTCTATTGTAGGAATATGCCACATTTTCTTTACCAATCTTCCACTGCTAGACATTTAGCATGTTTTCAAGTTTTCAACATTATGAAGAACATGTCCTTGTTCTTGTTCTTACAGGTTTGCATATGTCTCTGCTTATTTCCTTAATTAAATTCCTAGAATTGAAACCTGCTGGGTCCAAGGGCACACACATTCGAAAGGCTTTGGTACACATTGAGAAATCATTCAACTGAGAATAGTACAAATGTCTATTCTACCACTGACGTATTCCACCACCGATATGGGAGAGTGTCTGTTTACCCAGACTTAGGCCAACACTGAGTTTCTGAGGCTTTTTAACAACTGTGAATTGAATTACTGGAAAGGAATAGCATGTCATCGAATTTGCATTTTATTATCAAGGGTGAAAGTTTTTTATTGTTCAATTATGTGTGTTTGATTGTATATATGCATATGTGAGCTATTTATGTCTTTATCCATTTTTAAAGAAATGGGCATCTGTCTCTGTCTTCTGGATTTGTAAAGGTATTTTATACATATTAAGGAATGTAAGATAACTTTGATTTTATGGTGAGATATACAGGAGAAGAAATCCAATAAATACTTAGCAACATGGGATTGTAAGCTCTGGGAGAATTCAGAACTGAGACATAAATTTAGGAGTGAGAGCTATGAAAATGGATGTGTTCTCTACGAGACAGTATAGGGAAAAAAGGACTAAAAAGACAGAATATAGGGGATGCCACAAGTAAGGCATGGGAAGTTGAAGAGGATTCTTCCAAGAGGGGGAAATGACAAGAAAAATAAGAGGTGACCCAATCGTTGTCTATCACCAAAGACCAAGGCTGAAGTCAGAAGAATTGAATAGCAATAACCACTGATCTGGACTTGGTGAAGATCACCGGTGATTTTAGGACTCTTATTTAATCTGCATCTCCTTATCACGTGTCCAACCCACCTAGACTAAGTGGAAGGTTTGGGGGCTAAAGGACATGGTTCTGGTGAATATTTTTGTTGCTGACCTAGACTTATTTTTTAAAAAAATATTTATTTATGCATACAAGAGCTGGGGTGTAGGCCAGAAGTGTGAGGGGAGTGGTGAGAGGATTCACCAGAGATAGAGTGGGGAGCAGAACAGGCAGATTGACTGAAATACACTGCTGAGGGGAGCAGCAGACGAGGCAGGAGAGGTCTTCTGTGCCATGTGGGTTAGCTCCCTGGCTGGGGATCGAACTCGTGCTACAGTGGCTCTGGATAGCTTCGTAGTGCTGAGACTTAACCCCTTGCGCCACCAGGGAGACCCTGACCAAGATTTAAGCAGCAAACTTTTTTGTTTCAATGCTTGTAGTTGAGAAATGTTCAAAAATGAATTTGTATATATAGTTCCTGCTTTAGGAAATCCTGTCCAGAGAGCACCATTCACTCTTGTTTAATGAATATTTTAAAATGTCAAGGTCACCATTGTGAATAATCAGTCCTTACTGTTCAGAGCTAAATACGTAGAGGTCAAAAAGATAAGATATTGGACTAAATGTACAGCCCCTAGAAGTTTCTTCCCCACATCCTCACTAAACCTCTAATATCTTATCTCCTCTTTCCTCCTCCTTAAGGTGGCCTGATTAATTGAGGTCCTGATTACTTTGATTGCAGTTAATTGAATGTTCCCTGAATTACAATGTGCCCAAGAGGGCACAAGAATGGGCAACTAGGTCCAGAGCGTCCAATACTAAAACCTCAAGTAAGAAGGCCACAGTCACCAAAGTGTTAAATGGCACATCTCTTGTAATCCTGCAATCTCTCCTTGGAATCTATCCTGCAGAAACTCGTATCTACAAAGATCTATGTACAAGGACATTCATTATAGCACTGTCTTTAATACTGAAAAAGTAGGAAAAAACCTGAACATACAACAATAGGAACATATTTCACCAAATTATAGTACATGGATGTTTTGGAATATTCTGTAGTCATTAAGAAGAATGCCGTAGGTCTATATGTACTGATGCAAATATCTCTAAGACATATGATAATGTAGGAAAAAACTGTAGAACAATAAACACAGTAGGAACCTATCTGTACCTGAAAAGCCCTATGGATGTGATTTTGCACATAAATTCACCTGAGTGCATGGAAAGGGGACTGAAAATAAAGACTCACTCAACCAAGAACTGTGACTCCCTCCAGGGAAGAGAATGGATATGTAGGGGCTGACTCAAGAACGTCAGTATGCTTCCATACGGCTTGATTTCTTTTTTTACAGCATGAATGTGTTCACACCACACCTATGTAATTTAAAAACATTTTTAATACAAGAGAGTTCTCACTCAGCTTTGCAACAAGGGTAATTAGGATACAGAGAGTCTGAGAAGAGCTAAAAGGAAGGCAAAATGCTCCTGAGAATTGGGAGAGCCCCCACGCCCCTCACCAATTACATTTCCTGTTTTCTCCTCATCTGCAGTCACCTGCGGTTTAGAAATACGTTACACCACATTTCATATCACAGGCAGAAACACTGTTCTCTTTCTCTTCCGCCTCCTCCCCTGAGGACACACTAATTTCATTTTTTAATTGAATATTCCTAAGATTCCTGTTACGAAGAACGAGTTAAGGCCATTCCAGCTGTGCATCTTTCTCCCATTGCTGTTATTCCATAAATAAGAGTCCAATAAGCACCCAAGTGGGCAGCCCCCCCCCAATCTTTGCAGTTGAGTAAGCCTATGGGGACTGAAGGTGCATCTGTGCCAGTGGAGAATTTCCTGCCACCAGGGTTGTCATTCAGAAGGACGAGGCCAAAGTGAAAAATTGAGAACCCACTGGGCTCTCTGGATACAAAACAAAACTTTGTCCTCTGGTGTTTGCATGCAGATGCTAGGAAGGGACAGAAACACGGACTGGATTCTCTTCAGCAGCCTCATGTGTCACTGCTGGACCCCACGTCTCACACCTTCCCTTTCTCCATCTCCACCCCCAACCCTGAATACCTATCTCTGACAGACTCTGCAAATCCTCAGGATGATCAAAAACAATCAATAGTTCAATGATGCATGCTGGAATATCAAACAGCTGATAAAAGCAGTTTCTAAGAATTTTTAACAATGTGCAAAAATGACCACCAAATATTGTTGGATAAAAAGCAAACTAAACAATCAGAAAAACCTGTCTAGACAGGACCAGCCCAATGAAGGGGAGAAGTACATATGCATTTTTAAAAGACTGGAAAAATAGACACCAAAATGGCGATAGCAATCACCTTTGGGTGGAGGGACTGTAGGTGTTGTTGCTTTTCTGTGTTTTTCAAATTTTATACAATAGGTATATTTCACTCTTATAATCAGAATTGAAATGTTATTTTTTAGAAAAGATTCTGTGATGATACTTTCTTAGGCGGGAGAGTAGGCTCCACTATTTTAACAAAAATCAATTACAGCAGCTCCTCTAATAACGTTGCTTCATTCAACATTTCACTTATAACATTGATGAAAAAAAGAAAAAAAGATGATGTTGAACGAAATGAAGTAATTGGAGACCTGCTTGCATTAAATGTCGTTTTGCTTCAAGTTTCAGCTTCCAAGAACCTATCGACCAGGTGAAGTGAGGCCTTCCTGTCCAACCGAAAAAGGTACATTACATACAGATAATCAGAAAATTCAGTTGATTCAGTTTTCAGACAGATTTGCTGTATATAAAACATCTATTTTATTAATAATACAATATAATAATGCCCTATTATTCTCATTATTATTATTATTATATACAAAACATATTACTAACACAGCATAACTTCAAATCACATGTCCTGAGACATGGAGCAAAAAGTCTTCATGCAGCCATAGACAGATGTTCGCCCTGTCTGCTGCTTCCAGGTTCGTCAAAGGAGTGGATGCCACTGTCTTATCAGCATAAGAACCACAAAAGCACTGATAGATTCTCAAAGGTTAAAAAACCCTCCAACACGCCCGGCACGCCAAATGGCAGGATTTCCCTTGTGCCGCCGTTTAAGCCAAGCTAAGAGGAAACTGACAGTACTCTCAAAGTCCTGAACTGGGAGAGAGAAATGGTGGGGGGCTTTCCAAGGAGAAATAAAGCCTATGCAAGCTTTATGGGCCTCAGAAATGCCCTTCATTGGGGGAGCAGCTTAGGAACCCTGGGGAAATGCAAAGAAGACCATCCTGACTTACAGGGAGAAGGCCCATTTGGGGTAAATCCAATAGAGGAGACTCAGGATTTTAATACACAAGATAAATTCCAAAGTGGCTTTTCATTCTATAAAAGGATTCACAGCAGGATTCCATTAAATAGCCAGCTCTCTTAGTGCCTTTAAGATGGGATCCAACAGACAAAAATTCAGCTGTCATGTACCTTTATAGAGAGATAATACCTAGATACACCTACACGGATAGGCAATATCTTAAGGGTAGTTTCTGTTCTACTTATGGAGACCCTGCTGAGCTAAAAGCACAGACTTGCCTGCTTTACAGCTCTCTCCAGCCAGCTCAAGGAGTCAAAGCAAGGAAGGGGTGGAGTGAAATTCTACCACCTCATTCAGAAGCAGAACCAGGCAAGGACCAAAAAGAAATTAGGCTGGAGAACCAGGAAACCTAAGAATCAGGCGATGTTAGAGCTGGATAGGCCCTTTAAAGAGCACCTACATCCGCACCGCTGGGCTTACAAAAGGGGAAACGGGACACTCAGAGAGGAAGTGACTTGTCCTGAGCCCCAGAGTGATTTAGAGGCAGCCAGGGGCGCCAGCATCCAGGGCCCTGTCATGCCCATCGCTTCTCTCACGTGGAAAAGCTGACTTGAGTGGCAGATTTCTTTCTGGGTCATCTGGCTGGTGGTTTGATGCTAGTTGGAAGGAAAAGGATCAAGGAAGGCAACCCAGAATCCTGTGGGCTCACCACGGTGGCTTGGGCCTACAGAGGCAACTGAGGTGTGGAGGCCATGGCAGGCCCGTGTTCCTCGACCACATTCTCTCTCCCATTTCCTTCTCTTCTGACTCTGGCCTCAGCTCAGACTGGCCAGCTGCCTAGCTCTGCTCAAGAGCTACACAGCTACCTAACCGAATCAGTTAGTGGGACTCTAGGTAAAATAGCTCCACCTCAGGCCAGGGGCCTGCCCTGATCAGGGTGGCTCGACTTTCCCACAAAAGCCAGGTCCCCTTCAAGCCAGGCCATTTAAACAGTTTGCTAGGTGTTCTGGCCATTGTTATCTCTAATCTGGAAAAAGAAAAAGAAAAAAAGGTTTACTCACAGGGATCTGGACGAATGCCCAACTGTCCTCTGGGGAGGCTGAATTTGCCTCTGCCTCCATCTGGTCTCGTTTAATGGGGATCTGAAAAAACCCAGTTCCTGCCTCCGCGCCAGTGTTCCGAGCTGGGGGCCTCTGCTGCAAAAGGAAACCCAACACTACCTCACACCTCATCAGGGCCGTGAAAGCACAGTTCTGCCCCTGCTACCCCAGGGCCTAGCTAGGGGTCAGAAAGCCCCCCCTCTCCCTGCAGGAGAAACCAGAGCCCTGAGTCCCGTCCCTGAGAAAGGCCTGCATATCTTTTCCGGGTCACCTTTAAGTGACTGCAAACAGATGACCCAACTCCAGGACCAGCTGAGAGCACACTGCATAATTCAGCAGATGGCTGCCTCTAATGAGAAGACACTGAGGAAGAGGATAACATTATTTCTCACCCTCCTGAGCATGTGGCCTCCTTCCTCTGTGCAGGAGGCAGAGAAACCCACGGTTTCAAATCCCAGCAGCAGAAGCCTCCGCCTGCCAAAGCGAGGAGGAAGGGTCTGTGTTTCTAATTTATTCTGCCCCCCTCCAGTTGTTACTTAAAATAATCCATCATGACATGGCTGGTGGCTCCAAGATTTTTATTTAAAGCAATATGGGGGAAAAAAAAGAAAGAAAACCCACACAGGACCCGTGACTGTGCTATCTGGGATTTAAGCTGAGATTCTTTTTAACATCTGAGAGTCTTCGCACACCCAAGTATATATTCTTCTCTGACCCCCATGAGTTGGGGGGGGGTTGCAGTGAAAAGAGGAGAAGAGAGGACGTGGCAGGATTTGTACTCCTTAGAAGCATCATGAAAAGGCCAGCATTGAGAAAAAATGGAATCAGTATCACCTGGCAGGAATTTCATTGTTGTATTCACTGACCAACACCACCATTTTAGACCAAGTCACTTGATCACGACCACCACCACCCACCCCCATACCCGTCAAGTGAAGAGAGTAAGAATGCTTGGCCTGAAAAGCTATCGGGGAAAGTGACATCACACAGATGTGAAAGCATTTTGAAATCACTGAAAGAAACATGTTGCCCTCATCCATGAGATTCCTTCTCATTCTTTCTTTTTCTCCCTCTCTCCTTTCCTTCTGGGATGTGATCTTAATGTCCATGCAACTAAAGGTCCACTCTGCTGAATAATCCAGAACCCCAAGCAAGGCCAAAAACCAGTCCTATCTGGTTTGGGAATACCTTATTCCAGGGTCCTTGCCTTCCTAATTAGTTTTACTCAGGCTAATGCAACCCGTTTACTCCCTTACAGCACACAAAGGGAGGGGCCTGCTGGGTAACAAAGCCAGCAATTAATAGAAAATTTACAGCAGAGACTCCACAAAGTAAATGCTATGCACACGATGGCAGATCAAAATCTCATTATGCTATACAGACAAATCGCTTGGCTGGAATGCCGTTTTGTAATAAGAGCACGGCTAACGTTCACATTTCCAGGATTTAGGATAGGAATAGAAAACAGGGCTGCTCCTGCCTTTCACCTGGAAGCTCTGAGAGGGCAGAGTCCTATGTGTCTTGGCCACCACTCTATCTTCAACACCTGGCACAGGGCCCAATGCATACAGCTGGAAGGAATGGATAAGCATACATATGGGTGGATTGACCAATGAAACATTCCAAGCCCAGTAGCAGAAGCCACGTCTCACCCATCTTCCACACCTAGCCCTTTCCTAGTTGAAGCCCTCGGGAGGACTTCCCTGTCCCCTACCACCCCCATCCACTGCTGGATGAGATCCCCTTGTAATGAAAGCTCAGAGCGACTATGGTGCTCTAGTGCAGTCGTCATCACAAATGATAATTAACTAGTTATTCAGTCTACCCCCAAGATTAGACTGTGAACTCCCTGAGAGAGCCATGTGCATTTATGGGGAGGGGATGTAATCTTCCCCAGGTTTTTATTTTGAAAAGTCTTAAACACGCAGGACAGTTAGGAAACAGTGCAGCGATCGCCCATATACCCTGGACTTAGATGCAAGAATGTTTAATATCCGGAACCATGTAACTTTTCTTCAGTGCTGTATCCCCAGCGGAGGTATGGGGTATAGTATTGCTTTCAGTGTGAAGTGATAGAAATGGCTGAGGCAGGCAGCGTCAAGGGGAACCAAGCGGAAGTGCCTCTACGAGCACGGCTGGAGAGCAGCAGCAGGCCTCTGCCTACCTGTGAACACTTGTCTTGAGACAGTCACCCCAGCACTGCTAGGACAAAGTTAGCCCCTAGAAGCAATTTTGTGAGGGATAACAGCCATTATCTGGCTGCTAGTGGAGGAAAGTATCATGGTCCACGTGGCAGGACTGGGCCAAGCCAGAATCAACAAGCTGTTCTTTCTATGGCTCGGCACTTCCGGTCTGGACCCCAAAATGCAGTACTGAAAGAAACAGCTCATTGCAAGAGCCAGAAGCCACAGCCCCAGCGGTGTGCATTGTGCCTGGCTAGGTTGCCTTGGACAAGTCCCATAACCTCTCAGAGAAGGAGAGCAGCCCAGGCCACCTCACAGGCAGGATGTGGGGGGGGGGGGTAGGAACATCTCAAGAATCTTCTATAATCCTCTAATTATTTCACAGTGTGTACAATTTATGTCCCCCATGATCCAACTGGACTGTAAGCTTAGAAACCAAAAAGTATGTCTAACACTCCGTTTTAATTTTTCAGTATAATTGATCAAGACTAGTCACAGTGCAAGAAACTTACTGGTCCATGAAATAAACACTCATGGGCGTAATGGAGAAATAGTTTTGTCATACAGAATCTTTGTGGAGGTCATTCAAACGGGATGGGATTGTATTATGTATACAAAAGCTGAGTTTCCAAGTTGCATGCAGATCCAAATAAGGCCCTGTCCAACAACTTGAAGTCCTGTTTTAGTCACTAATGATGTTACCTTTCCAGCCAGAGTGACCCTTAACTAACTCTGAGAAGGAAGCCCCCAACCCCCCACCCCACCCCTAAACACAGAGCAGAGCACAACTTGGACAGATGGCACCAGGTCTCCCAGCTCATTAAAAAGAACTCCTAAACCAGGCACACTTCTGTTTATTCTCCAGTCTTCTCTTCCCAAATCCTGGATACATGTTCCTATGAAGAAACAAGCAGCAACCAGACATCCAAGGTCTCAGAGTTAATTCCATCTTCCCCTAGTGATTACAACTTCTTGCAGACACAAAGGAGAGCAGAGAAACAAATGACACATAAACAAGAGCTTCACTGGCTGGAGGAGGGGGCATGGAGAGTGACGTCAGTTTTCCCAGAAACCCATTTATCACGATAACAAGGTTTCAAGTGCTTGGGCTTCTCTTTCAGCTTCAGAATCCGGCGGGTAATTATGTTCTTAATCATACAGTATGGCCAGGCCAGCCAGAGCCAAACTGGAACCAGGCAAAGCAAACCAGGTAGCTCTAAAATTAGCCAGGTAGCCTTAAAACCACCCAGACTCTCTCTGCAAAACAAAGGGGCTCTCAGAGTTGCCTGAGTTGTGCCAGAGGTGAAACACAACCTTCTGGAATGTTCCCCTTTGCAACATCTGCCCTGCAGTCTAATCCAGGCAAAGGGAGCTGGTAAGAGAGTATGAACAAATCAATGCAAATTCATTAGCTGACAAGAAAAATCATTAGTGTCACTTCTGGTTACTAAAGATGGAGCAAGTGTAATCCAGGAGACTAATTCCTTTTAAGTCATGCCATCTCTAAAATACAGGTAACAAGCAAGGAGCAAAAAAACTCTCTGGGAACCCTCAAAACACTCAAGCAATAAATATTACAGTGCTAGTCTTGATGAAGGGGAGAGAATTTTCTCAAATTCCATTACACAGAGCATGGACTCATATCTATTCCTGGTCCTTCAACCCCAGGGCAGCATAAGGAGCCCTGTGCCAGCGTTGGCAAGGAGGGGGATGGGAAGTCCCAAAGAAATAACCCTGCTTTTCCAAACAGGGACAAGAGAGTGGAATAGATTTATACATATCCTGTAGAGGAAATACTACCAGATTCTAGATTCAGATTTTGAAAACAAATCAATTTCAATTAAACCAAACACCTAGAGGCTACTTTTTTTTTTTTTACTGCAATTGCATTGCATGAACTATATATTTCCCTAAATAAGTGAGCCACGAGGTTTAAAAACATTTTTTTGACGTTCAGGAATTTTCAGCAACCATTCTTTGGTGTCATGAGGTTTGACCTACCTCTCCTACGCTCTCCTTCCTCACCTCAAGCTAATGGTGATGGGGGGCGCCTTAAAATCCCAGATACCCTCCAGTGAATAGAAAGGCTATATTGTTCCCCGAAATGGAACGATCCTTTCCTTCCCTTTTCAACCAAACTTCTGATCTAAAAAAATAAACATGGAGCCTCAGGTCACTTCAATATGATTTCTCTGCACATGCCAGGCTGGAAAACTTCAGTTTTTAAAGGAAGATTTTTCCTCCCAGAGTCGGTTGCCAACAAAAAGAGAGAAGGTACCGCTTTTGCAAGCCTCACACTTAATTTTCCTGAGTCCCCATATACAGAAGACAGCTCCACAGGTTTTGGCACACAAGCCCAGTTACACTGAGCACGCGCCCAAGACACAGACCCCCAGAGGCCCGCAAAACCGGGGTCAGGTGCTCGGAAATATGCCAAAAGACGCAGCCAGCCACCTACAGGCCAGCGAACTGCACCCCACACAAGCGCACGAGCTGGAACCAGAGTCACACAGCACAAGCAGACAGAGGCGTCCGGACACACACCAGGGCGGTGAGCCCACTCTGAGCAACTGGCGGGCTCCTCTGGGGTCACAGACGACCCAGGCGCCGCCGCCCGCCCGGGGAGGCACGAGTGCGCGCGCGTGCACTCACACGCACACAGTAATACACACAGAGACGCAGTCACATATGTAATGCATATGGAGAAACCCCAGCCCAGCCAGTCACCTCCCCGCCCCCCTCGCCACTCACCGCCTCCTGCCCCAGGCTAACCCCAGCCCGGCGCCCCTTGTCCGGTGCAGAACCGGTCCCTACCCGCAGCGGTGCGCAGGGGCGCAGCCGGCAGTCTGAGGGAGCCCGGCCGCGGTGCCCCGGACCCGGAGGGCTCGGCGGCTAGTGCGGCCATTCATTCGGCAACGCCCCAGCCGCCCCGCCGCTGCTGCAGCGAGGGAGGCGGCGGAGCCGACTGCAGCTCTTGGGCAAAGCAAGTTCGGCCGCCCGCCCGCAGCCTTTGCCGAGGCCCCCCTAGCCGCCCCACCGTTCTCGGGGCAGTCTGGGGGACTGAGCGGTTGACCCGGGGGCAGAAGTCCCGCGGTGTCCGGGCTCCCGGAGGCTGCCCGCTGCCCTACTCGCGGCGGCGGTGCCGGCAGCCAGGTCTCCTCAGCGCTCCCCAGGCCCCCTGCGCCGGCGCCCGCTCCCCAGTCCCGCACTCACCACCTGGCGAGCTATATCGGTCGCTGCCATCGCTCCTGCGTCCGCCAGGGCTGCCACGGGCGCCGCCGCAACCGGAGCTACAGCACAGGAAACAGCGGAGCTCCTCCGACAAAGAGAAAGTGTTACACTTCGGGCGCGACCAAGTCCGGTGGGGGGAGGTGCGAGGGAGGGGCCCCTAGCCGCCGCTCCAACCCCAATCTCCCCTCTCCCGCTCACCCCCTCGGAAGTGGAGTGTGGGGAGGGGGCGGATTTAAGGCGCCGCTTCCCCCTACCGCGAGCCCACTTCCAGTTCTCCCTGCAACCTCAGCCATAGGCCTTTGCCAAGGGGGGCGGGGGCTCCCCTCGGTGACCACGTCCTCTGCCCCCCCGCCACTGGGCTCCGTGGTACATCCCGACCTCTGCTGAATTGTCACACCCCCCCGCTCTCGCCTTACATCCCCGAGTCCCCGGACCCCGGAGCCTGGAAGGGAGCCCCCGCCCCTCCCCCCTGCCGCGCACAGCCTGGCGGCTGAGCTCTGCAGTGCTCCTCTCTCTCTCCTCCCCGCCCCCTGAACCCCCTCGTGCTCTCCACCGAGATTTCAGGGTGCTTCTATGGGAGCGTCCGCCGCTGGAGTCTTGATGTTCCACCACACCTCCCCGCGCCCCACCACCACCACCGTGGCCCCAGAGTGCAGCTGAGGTCGGAGGGGGTTGGGGTGCTGCGGCACCTGCCGCTCTACAGTGGATCTTAGAAAGGGGGCCGTTGGGGGGAGCCGCAGTGCGGCCCCGCTACCGAGCTCTGACATGCGGAGTCCGAGGCCAGCAGTCCTGAGACGAGACTCCCCTTTGGCCCCGGGGTTTCCAAGCCTCGGGCCGCTGAGGGCTGTAATTTCACCACCGCTGGACACTTAATACAAACGGACCCCACTGCTCCTCTCCCCACCAGGCTCAGCCTTCTAGTGCCCGGTAGCCTCGGGGGAGGGACTTGGGGGGTGAAGGTTCTCCACACACACACACACACACACACACACACACACACACACACCACACCACACCACCCCCCCCCCGCTGTCAAG
>PVIJ01007912.1:0-54125 GCA_004024925.1 Scalopus aquaticus | reverse complement strand
CCGGGGGTGGCCCTTTCCCTGCTCCCTGTGACTAGCAAACCCCGGCCAATTCTGTAGTGTGCCAGGCCAGAGCGGTCCAGACGCTCTACTCCACTCCTAAAAAGGGCAGGTGATCTCAGAGAGGGATCCACACCCTCGAAAGAAAAGATTCAATGAGGGGGTAGCTGTAGGGACAGTCAATGAAAAGCCGAGTATTGGGGGTTCGCGCTGCGCGATTATCATTGTGCTGGAGACCCAGGTGGGGGCTAAAAAAAAGAGTATGGAACTATTAAGGACCAATGCGGGGAGTTGTGAGACACAGCTCAGGCCAGCCGGGCAGATGGTGGTGGCAGGGAAGGGGGGGTGACTAAAGTCTCTGAGGCTGTCAAGGAGCTGGGAGAGGCGCCGGCCCGAGATTCTGGTGGCAGTGACATGGGGGCCCAGGGATGTGTCTGAAGAACCGCCGTAAGACTTGGCCGGGACGGGATGGAGCTGGGAGTCAGAGGTGACTGGCCGCGTCCGGGTCCGGGCTGGGTGTCTGGGAGGGGAACAGGTCTTCCCTGGCAAAGGCTGGAGTGTGGTGAACGGGAAGGGCCGAGGCCACTTGCTCTGATCTGGACCTGGGCGCGCACGGTGGCAGGACGGGAGACGCGCATTTGGAAGCTGGAGCTGAGAGCCGCTACCCGGAGCGTCGGCAAGACCGGGAAGAGCCAGGCAGAGACTGACTGGCCGCCTGCCTGGGCTCCCAGGGAATCCGCCCGCCGCCAGCGCCCCGCCCTCCCGCCTCGCGGCGCTCTGACTGAAACTCTCTACACAGTCCTGCCTCTAGCTGGGGGTGCTGTGGGTAGGGGCGTCCATGTGCCGCACTCCGCCCTCCTATCCCTAGGGACTCTCAGGACCTCCCGGAGGCCTCTTTCGCCAAAACGCTGGACCTGGCAGATTGGGGCTGAATGTGTAATTCAAGTCTCCTGCACCCTTCAGTCCCTTCAAGACCTGTGGCCTGAGAGCTGCAAGCCTGTCCTGGGGCCTGGGTCTCCGGTTTCTGAGTGGTGTGGGTTGGCGTTGATGTGTGAGTAGGTGTGCATTCGTATGTGTCAGTGTGTGACACGTGTCAGCTGTGTGTCAAAGTGTATATGTTGGCATATGTTTACTCCTCTGGTTGTATTTTAGTGTGTATCTGCCAGGGTGTGTGAGTTTCAGTGCTTCGGTGTGGATGTGTGTGTCAGTGTGTATTTTCAGGGTGCGTTGGTATGTCTGTGTTGTGTCAATGTGTGTTGGTGTAGGTGTCCTTATGTGTGCATCGGCTTGTGTATGTCAGTGTGTGTGACTATGCAGAGGGGTTTTAGTTCGCTGTGTTTTGGGTTTTAGGTACTGTACCTCATTTGACACAGTGAGCCAGTCACTGAGACATGTGGATGACAAGGCTCATTGCAGCAAAGAGGTTTGGAAACTCACTGAGTCTGTGTCTCCCAGTCCTTGGTCCTGGGTCACCTGCCAGGCACAGGGGAGACAGGAGGGCTGGTGAGTGGTCAGTTTCCTACTTGAATGTCTGCCCCTGTTGATAGGTGGGGCCGAAAGATCCCCTTCGTAAAGTGAGCGTTGCAGGCTCTCCGGGATGGCCATAAATATGCATTTATGTTCAATGTGTCCTGATGGGGTCCCTGGGGCCCAGCACAGTGCCTGGCCGGTGCTCAATCACTTTGTTGAGTGAATGACCGGAAGCATGTAATGTGGTGTTGTCAGTGTTTCCACTGTCCTTAAGGAAGCTGGATCAAGCAGCGACTTCCCAGAGCCAGCAGGTGACTGTCATCAGCATCCTAATGGTGTTTGTGGAACTAGACTCCCCAAGGAGGGGAAATAGCTACCCTGCTAGATAAGAGTGGCCCCTAATTGGAGCCAAGCTTTAGAAAGTCACTCTGAGTACTGGGGTACGGAGTGCTGAGTCTGAATGGGGGGCGTGAGAGGAGGCAGAGAAGAGGAAAAAGGTAGTGAAATGGAGCTAAGAGCTCAGGGCAGGGCTTTGTTTTGAAACCATGGCTTTATAAAAGGAGAAAGAGAAAGATAATAGAGTTGGTCTAAAGTGGAGAAGCTCCAAGAACAATTTAAAAAGTAAGATCAAAAAGTTGGAGGAGGGTGAGGTGAAGCAGAGAGAAAACGCTCTGGGATTAACCAAATCCAGACAGTGCTGATAGAATCAGAAACTCGGTTAAGGGGCTGAGTTACAATGAACCAAGGATTCCTTTCTACAGGATTACCTGCTGCCCCCTGCTTTTACTATAGTTTATTCCAGTAGTTTTCAAAATGCAGCTGGCCTCCGTCTAGCAGCATCAGCTACCTCTGGGGATGCAAATTCTTGGGCCCCCCTCTGACCTCTGACCTCAAGGACTGGAACCCAGCAATCTATGTTTGAACAATGCTCCAGGGAATTCAAATGTGTGCTAAAGTTTGAGAACCACTGCCTTATCTGAAAATCTCATTCTGGAGAGATGGGCCACAGGACTGTAAGGTTTGCTGGGTTACCCGGGGGAAGGTTTGCAGTGTGGGCTGTCCCGCTGGGTTTCTGCAGCAAGCAGCAAGAGCAGCATGCCGGTACCAACAGCCTGGGGCTAGGGAAGGGGCACCAAAAATGTGTTAAGTGCCAGAGGAATCCAGAAAGATTGGGGGACAAGAACCCCTACCATAACCTGAGGGAGCTCCCAGGCTGGTTGCCAGAGAGCTCCACAACCAGGAACGTGATCAGTGATATAGTCAAACGGGGGCAAGACCCTGGGGAAAGAAGAAACTCTGGGGGTGAAAGAAGCATCATTTGGATTGAGTCTTGACTGAGCAGTATAGCAGCTCCTCAAATACAGTTATTTCTCTCAGTGTCCTTTTGGTACAATGTCTAAATCCCACAGGCAATGTTGAATGAATCAACCTTATTCCAGGACCTGCTTTCATGAGGTGTCATTTTGCTTTAAAGCCATAGTTTCCAAGACCCTGTCGATGACACAAAGGGAGGACTTACTGTAATTTATTGGGCCATGGTGGGGGTGTAGGGATAGTAGAGCAAACAGCATGTGTAAAATCACAGAAAAAAAAAAGATCAGAGAATATTTAGGGAATTCTCAGGCCTTGGCCAGAAGCAGTGGTGGAGGTAGAGGAGCAAGGCTGGAAGATAAGAGGGGGTCAGATCTGGAAAGGTTGTGTGGGTCTTGCCAAGGAACTTCCACTATATGCTCCAGAGTAGGGGTTCTCAAGCTGTGCTCTCCAGGGACAATGCCTGTTCGATCTGGAACCATGCCAGGTGTAAATGAGATGGAGGCTTGCAGTGAAAAACAAAAAATCAGTTAATGGGTAGAAATTCCTCTATTTAACTTTTTTTTTAACCATAAATTTTCCCTAAATCTTTAACAGATGCTCCTCCTTATCTGCTAGCAAGCAACAAAACGAATAAACAAGTAGCAAATGAATATTAAACAGTGAATCCCAATACTGATCATGCTTCATTCAACTGTTTGCTTTTGCATGGACATCTGTGCTCATGGCTATAATTTCACATTGCGCACACATAATGTAGACATGTTTTTTTGCTAGCAGAAGTGTTCTTTTGAAAAGTGTTTTATTTCATATGGTGACATTTAATACACAAATCATTTCATGGCATTCTGAGAAGAACACCATGATATCCAGGTGCTATTGCACCTGAACAAGTTGCAAAAACTGTCCCTTAGATGGTATGACACCACTGAAGGATTTTGAGCAGGGGAGTGACATGAGCATAGTTGCAGTTTCAAAAGGTCTCTCTGGCTCCAGATGGGGGAAAGATGGGAGCAGAGGGCGATTAAAGCAAATAGGAGGGCCTCCTCGGTGGCGGTGGCACAGCAGTGAGGCGCTGCGCTGTGGAGCTGTTGGCAGCAGCAACGCAAGTTCGATGCCCAGCTGGGGAGATTCCCACATGGCACAGCGGACCTCTCCTCCCTCGCCCGCTGCTCCCCTCAGCAGTGTGTTTCCGTCAATCTGCCTATTCTGCTACCCACTCTGTCTTTGGTGAATCCTCTCGCCACCCCACACCTCTGGTCTGTACCCCAGGATGTATGCATAAATAAATAAATCTTCAAAAAAAAAGCATATGGGGGGGAGGGGAGGATAAGGGCACAAAATGGAAGAGAGGAGAATACAGACCATGGAGAGGGATCACCGGTGAATTGGTGGTGGGCTGCCCAAGGGGAATACAAAATGTAAAAGACATAAATAACAATAAAAAAATAATAAAATAAAAATAAAAATAAATTTAAAAAAAAGCATATAGGACCTGGGAATCAGGACAACATTGCAGCAATTCAGGCAAGAAATGATAGTAACAGTGTCACGGGAGTGCAGTGACACGGAGGAAAGACTCAGCACGGAGAAGGGTTACCCAGAGGGCCTTTGTGCCTTGCTAAGGAGGCTGAAGTTTTAAACTGTAGAAACTAAGGAGCCCTTGAAATGGTGTGTGTTTCTTTTTTTTTTTTTTGAAGATTTATTTATTTATGCATACTAGAGCTGGGGTGTAGGCCAGAGGTGTGGGGTGGTGAGAGGATTCAAGAGACAGAGTGGGGAGCAGAACAGGTAGACTGACTAAAATACACTACTGAGGGGAGAAGTGGGTGAGGCAGGAGAGGTTTGCTGCGCCATGTGGGAATCTCCCTGGCTGGGGATCAAACTTGTGCTGCAGTGACTGCGGATAGCTTCATAGTGCTGAGACTTAACCCATTGTGCCACTAGGGAGGCAGAAGTGGCGTTTTTTAATGGATGGGACCGGAACCAGCTGCATCAAGAATGACTCATAGAACTTCTTACAGATGCAGAGTCCCAGACCCCACTTCAGATCTGCTGGATCAGAATCCTTGTATGGGAAAAGACATATCTATTTATAAGAAGCTTTCAGGTGGTTCTAAGGCACATCACAGCTGGCGAACCACTGCATGAATGGTTACTGAGCAGTGGCATGATACAGTGAGATGTATGTTTACGCAAATCACCGAGTCACCACATGGAGAACTGATTGAATGAGGGCAAGACTACCGACAGGGAGATCAGGCTCTTATGCCTATTGCCATGGTTCTGAACTGGCTTAGGACTTTGGGCAAGACACTGACTTCAAGAGAAGGCTGGGCTTGCCTCTTACATCCTGAGATACTAGTTATCCTTATACCCTGATCTGTATACCCTGACTTAGATAAATGATACAATTTGTGTTTCTTCAAACAATTCTTATTTGCCAAGATTCATCCTCAGTAGTCTTCCTTGAGTCACAGAGTTAATCTAAGATGTGTAATCATGTAAAATGTATGGAGCACCTACTCTAGCCAGATCCCTGCACTAGGCACTGTGGGAGATCTAAAGACATGTAAGATATGGTTGCTCTTCTCTAGGAACTTACTATCGAGGGAGATAGTTACATATGGACTAAAGGTCAAGTAGTAAATACCAAATGTGTCATAAGCAGTATCCAACATGCAAGATAGATAAGAAATACCAAAGCTCTATTTCTTAACCTGGTGGTGGTTACACGGGTGTTCACTTTATAAATATAGATTTTGCTCTATCTTTATACAAAAGGAAATTCTTCTGGATGTACATTACATTTCAAAATTTAAAAAACAGGTTAAAAGGGCAATAAGTGTCATGAATTGAGTGACATTAGTCAACAGCTCATAGACATGGTATAGAATCTAGAGAAAAAAGATCTCTACCCAGTAATCTTGCAGTACTCAACAGACAAATCACAAGCACAATGAAAGGGTTAAAATAGGACACAGAGATAACAAAAAGATGGCAATGTAATCTCATCTTGGTAAGATACTGGATTAACACATCAGCCACTTACCCATCAATCATTGATTAGGATGAGGTCTTCGTGAGATATGAACCTAGACCTATAAATAATATATGGTATTATAAACCAACATTACCACAATAAAAATAATACAATAAAAAATGAGGTCTTCATTTGTATCAATCTCTTAACACTTTGCATTTATGTACTGATTCATCATTGTATCCATACACTGATTTATCTTTGTATCTGCACATATGTGCATATGTATATGCACATACATGCACAAATGTGCTCATATACGCACACGCAAACACAACCATATTATTCCAAAACAGATTTCATGGGCCAATAAACTAGGAATAGAACATAAAAATCAAAAGCGAGAATTCAAATATGCTATTTCTAGTGGGTTGATATAATTGCTGTGATTAAGCTTTAAATAAGATTGTTAGCTTCCTAGAAGCCATGAAGGAAAAATACTAGCTGATCTAGTTTTATGTATTTCCTATACTTCAGGGTTGCTAAGTGATTCATTAGTCTGACAAATGTTAATTGAGTACTTACTGTGTGTCAAGTCTTAGACTAAGTGCTGGCGATCAATGGTAGGCAAAAAGTTGTGGTCCTTGCCTTGATGGAATGTTTGGTCTAGTAGGAAAAAATACAATAGTCAAATAATCACACACATAAATGCATAAATAAAACTGTAGTAACAGCAGTTGAGGAGATATTTATGGTGTCCCAAGAATCTAGCATGTCAGTATAGGAGGCTTCATGGAAGAAGTGATGTTTGAATTGAGATCTGTAGGTTAAATAGGAGTCATCAAGAGATGACACTTGTTCATTTATTCAGTCAAGGTTTATGGGGCACACTGGCCACACTGGCCACTGTCTATAACATTGGAGATACAGCAGTGAAAGTGAAGAAGGCTATTATGGAACAGCACTGGGGAGAGAGAAAGATATACAGGATATTTTATAACACAGAACCACACAGAGAAGAATGGGGTATTCTGGGACCCTCAAGGGTGGATACCTAATCCAGACTCAGGTAATGAAGTCCTTTCAGAGGTAGTGATAAATAAGTTGAAGCCTGAATGGCAATAGGAGTTGCTTGGGTGAAGCAGACAAAAGAAATTCTGATTGTATCAGGATGAGGCCTAAGAATAAAGCACTAGTTGCCAGAAATGGGTTGAGAAACATCAGTCTGTCAACAAAGGCTCAAATGTAGATGACAATAGTGTGAGTCCATTCTCTTGAGCTGCAGTCTAAAATTGAGGGTGAGTGTGAATGTGTATGTGTCGGGTAGGGGAGCGATAGATACCAGAGAACCTCTGGCTCTCCTTTCAGAAACATGGACTATGGGAACTTGGACAAGATTTCTAAGTAAGCAAGGCTGAAACGACCCACTTCAAGTCCGGGTAGGATTTTGTCAGAAAAGAAAAATCCCTTGGACACTTGCACTCCTCAAAGGGGTTCGGTGTTTATGGAAAACTGGAAGAGTATTGAGGCTATTCAGTGTCCACAGCAAGTTATTGGTTATTGCCATGCTGCATAGTGTGGACCTTGGAGACTTGAGGGACCACTTTTTGACATGTTGGCAAAGAGTCAAAGCCACTTTCTGAGGAAGATCTGGCCATCGTTGTAAGAGGCTTCATGGCTCACCTCTTAGGAGGTAGACCATGACCTACATAGTTCTAAGACTTCCCGTTCAGGTGATACTAGAGGGCAAATTTCTCAACTGTCAAAACAGAATATATACTAATCACATCTCTGTTGGTTTCCAAAATCAATAAACAATAGCGAGAAAATACTAGCTCTCTAAAACCTGATCAGAGAGTACAGGCTACTGCCCTGTAGGGCTGGTCACAAATCTACTTAAGAAAACTGGAATTTTAGGAAAGTTTGTTTAAGGCAGACATACACAATTTTTTCCACTGTCGGCCACATAATAACATATAGTATAAAGGTATGTCTACTCCACCGATACTGGTAGTAATAGTGATATGACTTGGCTACTCAACAACATGGACTATGGGGACAGTAGTACAAAAGCATTTAAAAAAGGTTTAATCAACTGTATTCACTCAAAAATGTACATTTTATAGGCCCATTGTGGGTCATTAAAGAGCTTTTTTTAAAAGATTTATTTATTTATGCTTATAAGAACTGGGGTGTAGGCCAGAGGCATCGGGTGGTGAAAGGATTCACCAGAGACAGAGTGGGGAGCAGAACAGGCAGATCACCTGAAGTACACTGCTGAGGGGAGCAGCGGGCGAGGCAGGAGAGGTCTGCTGCCCATGTGTGAATCTCCTGGCTGGGTATTGAATTCGTGCTATAGTGACTCTGGATAGCTTCATAGTGCTTCATGGTGCTGTTGCACCACCAGGGAGGCACCTCACTGAAGAGCTTTGATTCACTAATAAGAATAGAACTCTGATATTTAACAAAACGAACTGGAACAGTGGGAGCTAGTCAGTCTGGGCTATCTCATGTTGACTTCAGAAACAGTATCCCAAGAGGAAATTCAATTTTGACAGTTTTAAGAAAGAGATCACACTTTCAGCTGCATCAGGAAGACCTTAACTTTGGCCATTCAACCCAAGAGGTTGGGAAAATATTCATCTGAAAAATTACTGGTGGATTCAGTTTATTGTGCTGAATGTTGACATATGATAATAATAGGTGTGATAACTTAGTTATAGGCAAAGTATAAGTAAATGACAATGTAAGGTCTTCACTATCAAGGCAATCATTAAAATGTCTTTGGGGCCTCCCTGGTGGCACAATAGGTTAAGTCTCAGCCTATGGGGCTGTCCACAGCTACTGTAGTGCAGGTTCGATCCCCAGCCAGGGAGATTCCCACATGGCGCAGCAAACCTCTCCTGCCTCACCCGCTGTTTCCCTCAGCCGTGTACTTCAGTCTATCTGCCTGTTCTGCTTCCTGCTCTGTCTCTGGTGTATCTTCTCACCACCCTACACCTCTGGCCTACACCCCAGTTCTTGTATGCATAAATAAATAAATCTTTAAAAAATTTCTTTAAAAGTTTATTTTGCTTGATTATGAAATTAAAGGACTATCTGTACTCACCAAAACCTACAGGCGACTTGTGTGGTACGTGAATTATATTTCAGTAAAATTGTGATGTTAGGGGAAAAAAGCCTTCAAACCATGCCATAACTGTGCTTTAAATTCAGCTGGGCCTTGTGCACCCCACTGAGTCTGCTGAGTGAAATGCAGGGCAATCAACCGCGCCTGGCACCTGCCATGCTGGGGTCTGGAAGTTGACTCTGAGCCTGCTGTTATTGCTCTGATCTTTTTGGCTTGCAGATTCTTGGCTCTGCATGTCTAATCTAAGATGAGAGACTCCTTCCTCCAGTTCTGGGCATTCAGGACCTTATAGTTTAAACTCTCCTCTTGTAGCCCCCCCCCCCTTCATCCAGGAAGGGAATCCTCATACAATTCTGATTTATTTTCCACCAAATATAGTGCAGCATTCTTTAATATCTATGAATGCATTGAACTCAAGACATCTCAGCAATGGAAAATGGGTGGTTTCCAGTCACCATCTGCCTGATCCACATGTCTAATTGGAGCCTACATTTTCTTGAACTAATCAACAGAGCTTTTGTTTGTCCCCTGCAGTTTCAGTTCAATGCATTCAGATGTCTTGTCATATCCATAAGAAAATAGAATCTTGTGTGAATCACTGGAGGTCTAACAAATTGGATTTGGGAACTCTTTTATTCCAAAAAATCCTTGATTGGAGATGGCAGCTCAGTAAATCTCCATACTTGGGATCAGCCTCTTCTAAATAGCTCATAGATTGCTCATGGTTAAAGGCATGAGCACTGAGAAAATTAATAATCTTCGTGCTTTCTCCATCACATTATGTAGTAAAAAGGACTTGCAAAATTCATGGCATGAGACATGAGGCAATGACAGCTGGCCCCACCAAATTTCTCTTGGCTTGAATACATTGTTTAAATCTTGTTTGCCTTTCAACAATAAAAATATATATTAAAAAAAATTAAGCTGAAAAAAAAATCTTGTTTGCCTTTCAATGCGCATGCTCCATGTATAAGTGAACTTTTCCATGTTTAGAACTTTTAAAAATCCTTTGAGTTGGTTGGATCTTACTGATTTGTGTAAGCTGGCATAAAAAAGCATGGAGCCAGATACCCTAGTTTTACCTCTTATTATGCCTCTTGCTAGTTACGTGACCTTAGGCAAAATATTTAACCTCTTTGTGAATCAGTTTCTTCCTTCCCTGTAAAATTCATATGATGTAAGAATACCTATGTTATGAGGACTAAACATGCTTAAATTGTGAAATGCTTAGAACAATACTAGCATATAGTAAGTGGTGTGTTTGTTATTAAGTAAATTAAGTTAGCTGATAATTTTTACCAAAAATCTCAGGCCACCACAACCCTCTCCTCCTTCTTTCCCAAGTCATATTTGGGTCTGCACACATCAAGTTAGATGACCTGGATAAGGGAAATACAGTCCCTCACTCTCTTAGATTACTCTGAATTACACGTTTTAATCAAATTAGACCACTGGAAGCCGGAGTCTTTGATTGTCTTTGGGGGATCACGTTCCCTGAGTTTATTTCTAATGTTAAGCCTTCCAACTTTTCCCCAAAATCACAATACAGAGTCATGTGCGATGTATTTCTTCTGGCTGTAAAACAATGTTGAGGACAATGTCCATATAGTGCATGCTTGTACCTCTAACCCAAGCCCTTCTCTGAGTTCCAGCCTCACATATCCAGCTCCTGCCCATCTGGCACCTCATCTAGATATTTCAAAAGAAACAAACTTAACAAATGGAAACACAAATACATCATCTCCTCCCTCTCCTGAGCCTCAACCTGGTTTTCACTCATTGTTCTACCTCTCAGAGAATTCTTGCATGAGTCCTTCTTCCTTAGCTCCCATATCAATAATTTGTTGCCAAATCCAGTCTATCTCATCCCTAAAAATCTCTGAAATATTCAAAGCTCACACATCTGTTTTAACAGAGCAGTGACTGATATATACAAACTCTTCTTTTCCCTTTTCAGCTAATAATGTAAAAACAAGCATGTCAGTCATTGGAGGCCACCTGTTTGTTTATTCAACCAGACCTGACTCTCCCTTCTTTGCTCAGCTCTGTGCTAGGTGGTGGAGAAACTGAAATGACCCAGGTCTGCTCCTGCCCTCAAGGAGCTCCCAGTATGGTGTGGGAGATAGACAAAATTCCAATTATCTTTAGCAGAAGTGCTATGCAGCAAGCACAGGTCATTAAACACAAGGTTCTGAGAGATCCCAGAAAAGCAACAAGTCAATCATATGTGAGTTTAGAAAGACTTGCTATGTCTTGAAGGATGAGTAAGATGATGCAGAGGAGGGAGTTCAGTGGTTATCTAATCAAAAAGAATACAGATGGTGCTGGATTAATGATGGTTTGACTTGCCACGTTTTGATTTTGCAATGATGTGAAAGTAATACACATTCAATTGAAACTGTAGTTCAAATTTTGAATTTTGATTTTTCCCCCCAGACTAGTAATATGCAATAGAATACTCTGTCCCGATGCTGGGCAATGGTGACCAGCTGCAACTCCCAGTCAGTCGTATGAGCAGGAAGATAAACCACCTTCTACCAGCTAGTCTTGGGTCTCATCAAAAGAAGGGGAAATTGATGAATTGTCACTGTAGCATCCCCATCATGCAGTAATTAATTTTAGTCCAATACGTCAAACATTCTTCAAGTTCAGTGTGCTGTCAGCCGTGTGTGTTAATGGTGAGAACCCACGAAACCATTCTCTTCTTCACTTTCAGTACATATTCAATAAGTTACATGAGACCTTCGACACTTTACTATAAAATAGGCTCCATGTTAAATGATTTGCCCAAATGTGGGCTAATGTAAGTGATTTAAACATGTTTAAGATAAACTAAGTTAAGCTATGATGTTCAATAGTTAGGTGTGTTCAAAGCATTTTTGACTTACAATATCTTCAATTTAGATGGATTTATCAGGACATAATCCTATCCTAAGTGAAGTTCTATGATGTGTACACAGATCAGAAGGAAGAAAAAATACCGTGTGGGGGCCTCCCTGGTGGCGCAGCGGTTGAGCACTGCACTGTGGAGCTGTCGGCAGCGGCAACGTGAGTTCGACGCCCTGCCGGGGAGAATCCCACATGGTACTGCAGACCTCTCCTGCCTCGCCCGCTGCTCCCCTCAGCAGTGTACTTCTGATCTGCCTGTTCTGCTCCCCGCTCTGTCTCTGGTGAACCCTCTCGCCGCCCCACGCCTCTGGCCTGCACCCCAGCTTGTATGTATATATAAAAAAAATAAAATCTTTAAAAAAAAAAAGAAAAAATACGGTGTGTTCAAGGAACTCTAATGCATTCATTGGGGCTAGACTGGAAATTGCCAGTAGGTGCTTTCTCTATCCTGTGGTAATTGAGATACCAAGATCTCCAAAGAGAAGAGGGAAAAATATCAGACCTAGATATTTAAAAAATATCTGTACAAGATACCAAATCCCCAAAATAAATAGAATGACCAGGTAAAGGATTTCTTTAAGTGAATATAAGGCTTGAACAATAATGTTAACTAGATCTAACAAATATCTATAAAATATTCCACCCAACAATAGCAGAATGCACACTCTTCTCAAGTGACCATGGAACATTCTATAAGATAGACCATATCCTAGTCCATAAAACAAACCTAAGTCATGTTGAAAGGGTCAAAATCTTATACAGTATGTTGTTCTCTGACAACAATGAGAAGTAAGTGAAAAATTGAGGGAATTCATAGATATGTAAAAATTAGGCAACACACTCACATATAACCATGGGTCATAGAAGAAATCATGGAAGAAGTTAGATAATGCCTTGGCATGAATAAAAATGATGGTCTGTCATACTAGCACTCATGAGATGAAACTAAAGCAGTGCTCAGAGGGAGATAGCTGTAAACATCCACATGAAAAGAAAGCTCTCAAAACAGTAAACTTACACCTTAAAAGAATAGAAAAAGAGCAATTGAAGCCCAAAACCATCAAAGGAAAGATTACTAAAGATTACAGTGGAAATTAATGAAAACCAAAACCAAAACACAAAACCAATAGAGAGAAAAATCAATGAAACCAAACGCTGGTTCTTTGAGAAGATTGACAAACTTTTAGCTGGACTGACTAAGAAAAAAAAACCACTCAAATTACTAAAGCCAGAGATTCAATAGGAAACATTGCTACCAAGTTTACAGAAATAAAAAGGATTGTAAGAAAACACTATGAATAACTGTATGTCAACAAATGAGATAACTTAGGTGAAATGGGGAAATTCTGAAAGTCACAACGTTATTTACTCAAGAAAAACTAGAAATCTGAAGAGACGTATAACAAGTAAAGTTTGAATCAGTATTCCAGCAACTTCCAACAAAGGAAAGCTCAGGACTAGATGGCAGCACCACTTCTATTCAATATTGTACTGGAAGTTCTAGCCAGGGCAATCAGGCAAAAAAATGAAACAAAACACACAAAGATTAGAAGACAAAACATAAAACTGTATTTGCAGATGACTTGATTGCAATAGAAAATCCTAAGGAGTTCACTAGAACCTTTTAGAATTAATCAATAAATTCATTGTTTGCATAATGCAAGATAAACACGAAAAATAAGTTGTGTTTCTATGCACTTGCAGTGAACAGTGAGAAAATGAAATTAAGAGACAACTCCATTTATAGTCACATAAAGAAGAATAAAATAATTAGAAATACATCTTAACAAAGGCAGTATAAAAATGTTTACACTGAAAACTATAAAACATTGTTGAAAGAAATTAAAGACAACCTAAATAAATGGAAAGACAGCCCATTTACGTGGATTAAGAGAAAATATTGTTAGGAGGGCAATACTCCCCAAACTAATCTATAGATTCAGTTAAATACTTATTAATAGCCCAGCTGTCTTTTTTTCTTTTCTTTTTTTTTTAGAGAAACTGATAAACTGATCCTAAAATTCATATGGAAAATCAAGGGATCCAGACTAATAAGAATCGTCTTGAAAAAGATAAACAGGGCCTCCCTGGTAGCCTAGGGGTTAAGTCTCAGCACTCCCATGGCAAAGGCCCACAGAAATGGCCTGAGTTGGATCCCTGGCCACAGAGATAACCCACATGGCGCAGCTCCCCTCAGCAGTGTATTTCAGTAGGTCTGCCTGTTCTGCTCTCCACTCTCTCTCTGGTGAATCCACTCACCCCCTTGAACCTTTGGCCTGCACCCCAGCTCTACGCAAAAATAAATAAAATATTTTTTAAAAAAGAGAGAAAGATAAACAAAGTTGAAGGACTCATACTTACCTCTTTCAACACTTTTTACAAAGCTACATAATCATGACAGTGTGATCCTGATACAAGGACAGACATATACAGATCAATGAAATAGATTTAAGAGTCCAGAAATATATCCTCTCATTTAGAGTCAATTGATTTTCAACGAGGGTGTCAAAACAAATCAATGGACTATCAAGAATAATCTCAACAAATGGTGCTAGGTATCACATGCAAAAGAATGAAGTTGAACTCTTGCCACATGCCACATATACAAGCTAACTTAAAATGAATCTAAGTCCTAAAAGAGTAAAAACTATAAAACTCTTAGAAGAAAACATAAGGGTAAATCTTCATGACCATGCAGTAGGCAACAGATTCTTAGATATGACACCAAAAGCATAAGCAAGAAAAAAAAATCAATAAATTGGACATCATCCAAATTTCAAACTTTTGTGCCTTAAAGGATGCCAACAAGAAAGTGAAAAGCTATCCTATAGTGTGGGAGAAAACATTTGAAAATCCTGTATCTGATAAGACTTTTAACTAAAATGTATAAAGGACACTTGTAACTCAAAAAGAAAAAGATCTCAATTTAAAAAGTGGGAAAAGAATCTGAATAGACACTTTTCCAAGGAGGCTAGATGAGTGGTCAATAAGTTTATGAAAAGATGCTTAACATCATTAACCTTCAGAGAAATGCAGATCAAAACCATGAGTTATACTTATTTCACACTACTAACCTGGCTACAATAAAAAAGACACATGATAACAATAGTTGGCAAGAAAGTAGAGAAATGGAAACTTTCATTCACAGATCATGGTAGTGTAAGAGTGTAATTGCTTTGGAAAACTGTTTGGAATTCCTCAAATGTTAATCATAGAATTATCATATGACCCAGAAATTCCATTGCTAGAAATATACCCAAGAAAAATGAAAACATACCCAACCAAAAGCTTGTACATGAATGCTCATACCAACAGTAACCATAATAGGATATTGGTTAAATTAATAGTGGTCATGCATACAATGAAATACAGTGCAGCCACGAAAAATGATACTTGTAACAGAATGTCTTACAAAGAGACATTGACAGAATCTGTGATTCTTTGTATTTTTAATGTAACAATTGTACATATTGGTTATATTTTTGTTGAAGGTGGTAGAAATGTACTGTTGATGCTTCTACATCCAGTTTGTATAAATAAATATAACATATTTATTTATATATGCTATATATAAATATAGCAAATAGTCAAATGGATTGCACTTATCAACATAAGGTATTCATAATAGAATGTTTCGTAAAAGTAAGCAGTTACTAAAAAGTGTGATGGAAGGATTCTAGGTTTTCTATTTTAATGGTATATAAGACTAGACATCTGAATGCACAGAAAAAGGGGTGCTTGCTTCAGCAGCACATATACTGAATGCATAGAAAAAGAACTGCTAGGGTGAATAGGATGCTATTTATTGTGAGTTGTTTCAAGGGTATTTCACATTTTGTCCTACATAGTTCTATACTGTGTTAAATATATTATGTTAAAATCTTTTATGCATTTATCACTTGCATAATTGAAGGTGAAACATGGTGACCTGAGATAAACAGCCTGGGGGTCTTAGTAACAACCTTTTGTTCAGTTCCTGGTATGCAACTTAGTTCCTGGTATGAATCTTGCTTCATGTTAGACCATGTACCACCATGAGGCAAGATGGACCTGGGGATGGGGGCAGGGGGATCCCAGGACTAATGACCTTTTACTCCTTGGTATGCAACTATACAACTCACCTCTTGATATGAAGCCACGTCATAGTCATACAGGGGAAAATGGGGCCTTTTAAACTTAACAAAGGCAGTGCCCCAATTGCTTACCAGTCATTATATTGGATCTGCACTCACGCGCACATTTGCAAGACTACTCAGGCTTAGGGAACAACAACATTGGGATTTATTTAACAAACAGGGAAAAAGCAAAGAATTACTGAAGTCAACATATGGCTGTTTACCTTACTTAAAGCAATGTCCAGTCCTTTAAATCCCAGAAAATAACAAAGGTGGTGTCTTTCCACCACTGCTGACGTGGAGCTCCTCTTCCAAACAATAGGCCACGTTTCCAAAATGGCGTCTTCCTGCTTCTGCAGACACGCAACAGCCAGAGTGTAGGCCAGGCTCCAACTCACAAGGACGACACAGGACACAACTAGAGATGCTCCCAAAACTGCCGTGATGCTCCAGCACAGCACCAGGCCAACAACACTGCAAACAGCAACTACAGTGGCCAGACGGCCCAACAGACTGCACTCATGCATTTTAGGAAGGTGCCCGCTTTGGGCCTTTGCCTTCTTCCTTAGGCTGCAGTAAAGACAAAACTGGGAGCAATTTCCATTGCTCGGCAACTTGCAAAGCCTCCAAAGTCGCTGGTCCCAAAGTCACTAAAGATTCCAAAAACGCTCAATCCAAAACTCTGTATCCCTGCGGCTCAAAAACTTCTGGCGTCTGATTTCCAAACTCTCAATCTTGGCGGCTACATTTTCTGCTGCTGATTCCTCTGTCTCTACATCGTGATGATTCTTTCTCCTTTCTCCTACATCATAGCAACTGACTTCCCCTTCTCCTTCAGTCCCTTTTATTTCTCATCAGACTCTCCACCCCAAACTGCAAACTTAGCGTTTTCCCTGGGGCTATTCATTCTCATCAGCAAACTCCCTCCAGGGGGCACGACCTTACTGGACTTTGGACTCAGCTCGGTTACAATAGCTGACCATGTACAGCTGCCAATGCAAACCCACCCGGAGTCTTGTAGAAACTGAAGGTGTATATACACCCCTGACTTCCTACAAACGGGGCTTGGCCTTTGGACGTGAATCTGCTGAGTCAGCACCAGTGCAATAAACCTGCTGTTAGCCCTGGTGTCTAAGTTTCCTTTGTGCCATATAACAAAGGTGCTCCAAATTTTAAAAGAAAAAAGAAAGAAAGAAAAGAAAAAGAAAAATGAAGATAGAATGCCAAAGGCAAATGTGCATATATGACTATATGTATGTGTGTTGTGGATAAACATACATAACATAAAAAGGATCCAAACAAATGATCACAGAGGTGTTACTAGCGGTTGTTCTGGCTGTAGGATTATGGGTGACCTTTATTTAGCAATTTTTAGTATTAAAAAAAAATTTTATGGATGACCTTTATGTTCTCTTTTTGCTTGTCTATGCTTTCCATAATTAGCTTTCATTACTTTTGTAATAAGAGAACATCATAAAACATATTTCATAGCGAAAACACATTACAATGAGAAATAGGTGCCAAGAGAGAAGGACTATTCACGCTGGCTAGTAAGCTCATTATCTTCCAGAAGGCAAATATATGTGGGGGGCCACATTTTAATCAGAAGGTTGCTTAGTGACCACAGACCCAGCGCAAAGGGCTTAACTGGATGGCTTTAATGTGAGAAGACAGGAAGCAGCGGCAGTCTGTTACATGCATCCACTGAGGTGTAAATGGCCTGCCCTGAATAAACTACCTTTAAAATAGCCCGACACACCTAATGGCCCTAGATCCACTCCCACGCTACTTTGATCCCACTGAGCTGGACCCTCCCTGCTGCGTCTGACTCACCCTCATCTGACTATGTCTAGGCTAACGGTAAACTCCCAGCATCACAACCCAGCTTTGTACCCATTTGAAGTCTGGCATCTGATCCTATGTGTTAGCATGTGTCCTTGATCTTGGGGCCTAATTTGCAGCCTCTTCCTAATGGATTTCAGTTTGGACTTCCTCTTTGAGTCTTCATGCTAAGCTTCTCTAGCTTAGGGCTTCCTGCCTCTCCCTGCCCCGCTCCTTCTGAAAGACATTCTTTCTCTAGCTTATAACTTTCTATTAAATTACAATCAATTTCTTACTCTTTCTGCTTTCAGTCTAGGAAAGATTTTGCTTCTAAAGGTGTTTTTTTATGACCAATCTTATCCATCATATACTCATTTTAATACTTTGAAGGATGGATTGCCCTGCAACTCTCCTACACAGACTTAAAGCTGCTAATCAACAGACACCACATCATATATAAAATTTCTCTTTCCTAAATGTGGACGCTGGACTGGGTGATGGCCAGTCATTTGTAAATTCAGTGACTGATCCTTTACTACCATGTGGCTTAAAACTCATTATCCTCCTAGACTTCTTTTAAGAGCAGGAACACTTTGCTGCCCCCTTGTGGCTGACCAGGATATTACCTCTACCGCTCAGCTTTATTTAAAATAATAATAATAATAGTAATATAATGAACTTTTCAATTACAACCATTTCCCTCCAAGAAAGGTGTTGCCTTGGGAGAGGCAATGAAAACAGATGATTGATATTGACTTTTGTTTTGGAGGGTTTTTTGCCCTTTATTTTTAAGAGGAGAAAATACAGGTGTCTCTTACACCCAGGGTGGTATGACAGGCATCTATTTCCCCCAGGAAAAAAACAATAGGGCAGCTGGGCCTGCTGGTGGGGAGCTTTCCAACAGTCAATTCAGGCTGCAAACCCCCCACTGGGGGATTTCTCTGCACAGGCTTCCCAATTTCCAGTCCTATGGAAATGTCTTCTCCCTCCACCCCCTCATTCTTAGTTCTTGGGAAAACTGGTATGAGTGCCCCACCTGCTCCCACCCCTCACCAGAAGGATGTGGGGGATAGACTGGAGGGCTGCCCAGCTCCCAGTTCTGCCCACCATTGCTTATTTCTCTCCCCTTACCTGCTTTTTCTTCCTTTGTTTCTTTCTTTCTTTCTTTCTTTCTTTCTTTCTTTCTTTCTTTCTTTCTTTCTTTCTTTCTTTCTTTCTTTCTTTCTTTCTTTCTTTCCTTCCTTCCTTCCTTCCTTCCTTCCTTCCTTCCTTCCTTCCTTTTCTCTCTCTCTCTCTCTCTCTCTCTCTCTCTCAAAGTTTTATTTATTTATTTATGCATACAAGAACTGGGGTGTAGGCCAGAAGTGTGCGGTGGGGAAAGGATTCACCAGAGACAGAGTAGGGAGCAGAACAGGCAGATCTACTGAAGTACATTGTTGAGGCGAGCAGTGGGTGAGGCAGGAGCGGTCTGCTGTGCCATGTGGGAAGCTCCCTGGCTGTGGATCAAGCTAGTGATGCAGTGGCTGGCAACAGCTTCATAGTGCTGAGACTTAACCCTTTGCACCACCAGGGAGGCCCTCTTTCTTTCTTTCTAGACATTAAACAATCTACTTTTTTTGGAAATAGCTTTATTTTTTCACAGTATAGGATTTCTCCCCTCAGGTGCAGTCACATAATTTTCCTGCCAAAGTGGCCACAATCCTTCACCTTCCAATTCCATCCATGTTGCTGCAAACGTCATGAGTTTAACTTTTTTTGATCACTGAGTAGTATTCCATAGTGTACATGTACCACATCTTGATCCACTCATCTCTTCTGGGGCATTCAGGTTGTTTCCTTACCTTGGCTATTGTAAATAGTGTTCCTATTAACACAGGAGTGCAGTTTTCCTTTCAAATGAGTGTTTTCCTGCTCTATAAATAGATACCTAGGAGTGGAAATGCTGGGTCATATGGTAAATCCATTTTCGGTCTTCTGAGGAATCTCTACACTTCTTTCCATAGGAGCTGGAGAAGTTTACTTTCCCACTGGCTGTGTAAGAGGCTTCCTTTTCTCCACACCCTCGCCAGCACTTGTGTTTTGTTTGTTTGTTTAATATGGATTACTTGAATTTTCTAAATGTGTCTAAATATCTCTGATTCTGGGTCATGTTCACTCTTACAGACACCTGAGAGGCTATAGGTTCTGCACATGATAGATTTCAAAAATTCCATCTTGTTGCCCCCAAAAAGCTTGAGCAAGCTTATCGGATAGTGAATCCTAATTTTTGGAGTTTGGAAGGAAAGGTCATTGTAACAGAGATGTAATTTCTATTTCTAGAAAGTTCAGGTCAGGGGCAGGGTATCAAGAATAATCTAGAGAACAGGGGAACTTCCCTAGTAAGGGGCTCCCAGGCATCCTGAAGGTACCTACAGCGAACGAGATGGTTCCCTCCTGCCCTGCCTTCTACTTCCTCTCTCAATCGTGGGTTCACTTATTCGGTCAGCAAAGCTTTGCCAAATACTTGAGACAGGTACTATACCAGGCTCTGGGGCTGCACAGTGCCTGCCCTCAGGAAGCCCATAGTTCATCAGAGAAGACACACTTGCCATGAGAGCCAGGTGTTAACTGAGGCAGGTGCAGGGTTCTGTATCATGACCGCGGAAAAAGTGGCTCACTCAGCCTGGGGACATGGAAGCTTCCCGAAGGTGGTGGCAGTAGGTTCAGGAGCTGAGGGTAAGAGTTTTCCAGGCAGGCGGGGAGGAGGGGCTTTGCAAGTGCAGGAAACAGCCTGGGCAGAGACAGGGAGATGTCCCGGAACAACAAGGGCTCTTTAAGCTGGGAAGACAACGTGATGAGATTGACTTTTTTTTTGACTCAAGACAAATGGACCACACACTGAGCCGGGCTGTCAACATAAAGCGAAGGAATGAAAGTAAAGTTGGGGTGTGGTAGACAGGGAACAGAGGGTGGCATTTTAGATGGCAAGTCAGTGACCTGGCGACATTTAAGCAGGACTCAATGAAGTGAGAGGCAGTCCTTGTGAGTGAGTGGGGGAAGATCACACGAGGCAAAGGTCCTGCGGTGGGAGTGTACTTGAGGTGATGAGGAACAAGGAGGCGGGGTGGGAGTGAAGTAGGTAGGAGATGGGGCGGGTGAGGTAGAAGAGGACAGGATCAGGGCCATGGCAAGGGGTGAAGGTCTCAGTCTAAGTGGGAAGAGAAGTGTTTGCTGAGATGACAGGCTGGGATGTGCCAGGAAAGTGAGGAGTAGGATGGCATGAAGGATTTCACTCAAGCCATTAGAAGGCTGGAGATGCCACAGAGTGAGGTGACGAGAGACCAGGAGCAAGCTCAGGACTTCAGCTGAGAAGTGCTAAGGTGGAGTGCCCTATTAGACCTCCAGGGGGAGCTGTTGAGGAGGCATCAGATCTGTGTCTCCTGACCAAAGGAGAGATCAGAGCAGCAGGTGCCCATGCAGAGGGGGTGTTTAAAGCCCTGAGGTCAGATGAGCTCCTCAAAGGAGTGTGTGCACAGAGAGAGGCAACCCAAGGCCTGAGCCCACTGGATCTCCAACCTCTGGGCTCTAGTGTCGCAGCCTAGACCCCGATATTGTTTTGACAAGGTCACTTTATGGGTGGTGAGCCTTCAAGGAAGTGTTCCCATAAGTCAGGATGCGATATTTCTTCTTGCAAATAAATTTAAGTATAATTTCAGGTGAGAACAATAATTAAGTTTCTCCACCATGCCTGCATGCATTGGCCTTACTCATTGGATCCTGGCAGGGAGATGTCCTTCTGACAGTGAAGTGTCCTTGCCCTGTCAAGGGTTAATGTTGGAACAAAGAACATTTAATCCCTTCCCCTATTTCCCTTCCTTGCCTAGAAAAATCAGTTTATAGTTCCTTAGATTATTTCCTCCAGAGATTAGCATAAAGATGTTTCTTTTATTATGGTCTTGGTTTCAGACAATAGGTATGGAGACAGCAGCCTCCACCCTAGGCCTAAGGCAAAGGTTGAAGATTATGTCCTGTACCTTGCTGGTATTTACATAACAACAAGACTTTTTCCCAAAGTTCTCAATCCTCAAAGTATGCAATTGATTATGCATCTGAATATCTGTAATCACCCTGCCATTGTCAGTAGTTAATTCTTCTTATGCTTTAAAAACCCTGTTCTCGAATAATAAAGTGGAACGGCCTGATCACACTCTCTGGTGTGTGCTGTCTCTCACTCCCCACCCCCTTTTCCCCACGGCCGCCAACGCTTTCCCCACCACCCCCGGGAACCCAACCTCGGTCGGAGCTGGCCTCCGACACTCTAGAAGCTGGAGAGAGGAGGAGCCAGCAGTTGTAGGCCCTGAGGATTGACTGACTGGCAGGCCAGTGAGATCAAGGGAAAACCTGGGGAGCTCAAGTTCACGACAGCCTTGTTCTCTTCGGCAGACAGCACTGTGACCCCCCGCTTGGGTGGTACAGGCAGGAGGCAACTGGCCAAGGCGTGGGGCTGGGCGAAGGTGCCAGGGCCTGTGTTGTTTTTAAACCACCCGGTGTACAGTCATTTGGTATTGGTACTCTAGAAAACAATCACACTTTTGAACAAGGGGCCCCGCTTTTCGGTTTGCATTCGGCCCTGCAAATTATATCCTGGCAGTGTGGCGCTATGGCTCCATGGAGCTCGAACTTTCTTGATATGTTCTCAAGAGACATAGGAGGTGAGGAAGTAGAGTTTGCCAGAATAGGCAAGTTGAATTCCTGAGAGCCTGACTGCTCAGAAGGGCACCGAAATGAGGTTGTGGGTAGATGGTGATATTGGCTCAAGAAGGTGGTGATGGTTTTAAAAAGAGGAAATATTGCAGTATGGCAGGGTTCCATGGGGGGTGGGGGGTGCTAATGGCGGGGACAGGAGGAGCCATTTGCTCCAGCAAAGTCCTTGAGTACCTCAGAGGAGAATCCACGGGAAAGTTTATCTGTTAACACAAATTTGTGTGTTAGTTGAAATGTTGCCCCGCTCCCCACAGCAGCAACATCCTCGTTGTTACCAATATGCTCCAGAGGAGACTTTGATCCTCCCGAAAGGCCTGTGAGGTGATGAAGTACATTTTCCAGCTTAGAGTTAAGGCTCCTTTGGGGAGGGAGCGAAAGGGAGGAAGGCCAGTGGACTGTGGTGGAGGATTATGGGTTCTTTGGTGATGGGGGTGGTGTAGTAACACACATCTGAAGAGGTGTGAACCTGTTGTCCTATGTCATATACAGTGTTGCAAACCAATGATACCTCAATAAAAATATATAAAACCAAATTAACCGTAAAATTATTACAAAGTGAACAAAACATGTACTTTTGTATCATATTATTTGTTACGATAATAAAAATAAGTAATGAAATACATTTTAAAAATTTGGTTTTTTCTTTCATATTATTTGTTACAATAAATTACTCATTAACAATGACTCAAAAATAAATATCAGGAATGACAAAATCTTATACGAAAGAGGAAAAACAGTTGAGCCCATGCAGGTGGCTCCAAAGACTAGGGCCTTAACCATTTGGATGTACCCTGCAGATGCACAGGTCCTAGGGAGAAAGTAGGGGGAGGGGAGTTTCTAAACCAGCTCTGCTACAAGGAGGCCTGTTCCCCACTGTCGGGGTGGGGGGGCTACCTTTAACAGAACTAAGGGACCGTGAGAGGGGCCCAGTGCAGCCAGCACGCAGCAGGAGGACACCGGCGCATAAGTGTTAAGCTGGGGGCTGCTCCTTTGGGGCCAGAAGGAGGACCAGGACCTCATGCCTGCCCTCAGCTTGCCAAGGCCTTTCAGTGGGCCCCAGCAAGGGGCCTGTACCCAGGGGGGTACTGACTAGAGGAAGAAAGTGACAAAGTAGAGGAGGTTAGTCCAGGCTCTGGACTAGTAGTACCTGTCCTTTGTGACAGAGAACAGAAGAGAGAAATGCCACTTCCAAGCCTCAGGCAGAAGGAGTTGGAGAGAATAGGGGTGGCTCAAGGGCAGCCTCCTTCTACAGGTGAGCACAGAGGTCAAGGACATGCCCGAGGCAAGAGACCTCTGCTCTAGGATCCTACTGTCAGCAGACTGGGCAAAATGGAGCCTGCCATTGACTGAGGTGGGAGTGGGGAGGGGGGAACTATCCAGAAAGATTCCCTGCAGCTTCAAAATACATAAACACTAATCATCACTCCATCTAATCAGTTATTCCATCTCCCAAATCCCAGCTGTAGTAAAAATCCTGGCAGTTGTTTCTTTTTTTTCTTTTCTGTAATGCAAGTGTCTGACTTAAGCTTTGACTGCCAGGGATCCACTTCAAAGAGGCATCTGCTTCAAAGAGGGTTATCTCCAATAGACGCATTGCCAGTCTCCTGATGAGATAAAGAGCCAGCCACCGCCCCTCCCTGAGGTGCCTTTGTTTTAGAGATCTTGGTTGATTTCAGTGACCATGTGGGCCACTTGATTTTAATTCTCACTCTCATGCTTTAAATTCACCAACAAAGAATAAGTCCAGAAACCCTAGGCCCCCACCCTTGACCCAAATCACAGCAGAACCCTAGGCCTGTGTCTGTGCTCTCCCTCCTCCCCCCATCTTGCTGTGTGGCCTCAAGTATGCCGTGTAATTTCCACGCCCCGTAAGTAGTAAACCTTTATTTTTTTCAGTTTCCTGGTGGCTCTTTTTTTTTTTTTAAAGATTTATTTATTTATACATACAGCTGGGGTACAGGCCAGAGGTGTGGAGTGGTGAGAGGCTTCACCAGAGACAGAGTGGGGAGCAGAACAGGCAGATCAGAAGTACACTGCTGAGGGGAGCAGCGGGCGAGGCAGGAGAGGTCTGCCGCACCATGTGGGATTCTCCCCGGCCGGGCGTCGAAACCATGTGGGATTCTCCCCGGCCGGGCGTCGAACTCCCATCGCTGCTGCAGACAGCTCCACAGCCCAGCACTTAACCGCTGCGCCACCAGGGAGGCCCCCTGGTGGCTCTTTTTGAAGGGTGTCTTGTGATCATACCAAGAGCTGCAGGAGGGTCCAGCCACAGCATTGCTCGCTGACAGGGTAAGCTCACACCACACGACCCACGGGAGAAGGAGGTGACTCCTTTGAGTCTCCAGAAGACAGGAGGCCCAGGACAAGTCTGTGTGACCTGAAGCAGCCTGGACATGGATACCAGCTCTCAGGAGCGCTGTTCCCACAGCTGCAGAGGCCATGCCTTCAACTTAAGAGGCCTGACTGAGCACGGGGCGGGGCGGTCCTGACTGTCCACCAGAACATACACTCCATGAGGAAATGCGGTCCGTCTGTCTGCTTCACTGCTGCATCCCCAGCTCATAGAACAATACCTGACAGAGGACAAGTGGGTGCTAAGGAAACATCAAGGCTGATGTGGGGTGGGGGGGTCTCAGGTTGCAGGAGAACCAGGTGGCAGAGTTGAGGAGGGTGGGGGAGGGAGGGTACTACTTGTAAATCCCAGCCTAAGAAAGACTTTTAGCAATTAATGAGTCCTTTGAATTTTTTCTGCTTACTTTGCAGAAATTGTTGCGACATAAAATTTTAGTTGATCCATTTGTATTTCTTTTAAATCTCACAAAAGGAATAAACTGGGGGGGGGCAAATATGGCTTTTGTTGTATCCCCTAGGATTTGATAACTTATTTCATCATTTTCATTGATCTCCAGGTAGTTTTTTATTTCTCCTTTGATGCTTCGCTGACCCAAGATTCACTCAAAAACATGTTGTTTGTTAAGTGTCTACAACTTTGAGATTTTTCCATTTTCTTTTTGTGGTTAATTTCTAGCTCTCTCAAATTTAATCAGAAAAGGTACTTAATATGATTTCAGTTTTCATATATTCATTGAGATGCAGGAATTCTTTATGTATTCTAGCTATAATTTTTTGGTGAGATAAATATGTTGCAAGCATTTTCTCCCAAACGGTGACCTACCTATTTATTAATGGTGTCTTGGAATGTGCAGAAGCTTGTGATGATTTGTCAATTTTGTTCTTTTATAATTCATTAATTTTGTATCTTTTGTAAGAAATTACTGCTACCCATTTTGACCCAAAAGTCAAAATGTTGTTCTACTACTTTTTTAAAGAATGTTTTTTATTCTAGCTTTTACATTTAAATATATGTCCTATTTAGGCTAACTTTCTTTCCTTTTTAAAAAAAAGTGAGGTTTTTTTGTTTTTGTTTTTGTTTTTTTTTTTTGCATAGAAGAACTGGGGTGCAGGCCAGAGGTGCGGGGGTGGGGGGGTGTTGAGAGGATTCCCCGGAGACAGAGTGGAGAGCAGAAGAGGCGGATCTACTGAAATACACTGCTGAGGGGAGCAGTGGGGGAGACAAGAGAGATCTGCTGCGCCATGTGTGGGTCAGCTCCCTGGCCGGGGATGGAACTCAGGCCATAGCTGTGATAGTGCTAAGACTTAACACCTAGGCCACCAGGGAGGCCCCGAGTTAACTGTCTTGTGTAGTCTCAGGTAGGGAATCAGGTTTCATTTTGTGCCAGCGTCATTTGTTGAGAAGATTATCCTTTCCCTTATTTAATTACCTTTGTATCTTCTATAACGATAGAGTGTATGTATGAGGTTTGCTTTTGGACTCCTTATTCTGCTCCATCGATCTATTCGTACATTTTTTATTGTGATAGAATATACAAAACATAATATTTATCATTCTAACCACTTTTACATGTACAGTTCCACAACATTTAGTACATTCACGTTGTTATACAACCATCGCCACCATCCAACTCTAGAACTGTTTCACCTTCCCAGACTGAAATTTTGTGGGATGGCAACTTTAAGTACAAAAGTCAGGGAAGGCTTCACCAAGAAGACCTGAAGGAGGAGCGTGAGCAAGCCAACCAGATATCTGGGGGGGCACTTCAGGCCAGGAGCTTGGCTGACAGGGGGGCTGATCCCTGGTGCAGAGTGAGCAACGAGAAGAATAGTTGGAGGTGAAGACAGGCTTTTGCTTTGAAGATGAAACCGTTGAGAAGTTCTGAGCAGAGAAGTCACATGATTTGGTTTATGTCTTACAAAAATTAAGAAGATGCTGGATTCTAGATAATGTTGAAGACAAAGCTGACAGGATTTGCTGATGAATTGGATGTGGGGTACAAGATGACCTCAAGGTTTTTGGTCTGAGTGACTGAAAGCTTGGAGTCAACATTTCTGAAACAGGGAAGCTTGTGGAAGGAACAGGTTTTGGAGGAAGGCATCAAGGGTTTGGTTGTTATGATGTGGCAATTGAACACCCAGATGTGATATCGAGGAGGCCACTGGTTATTCAGGTCCAAGTTCAAGATAGAGGTCCCAGTTGGAGATATAATGTGGAAGTTATCCAGTGTCTACAGGCAAGAACCATGTCCAGGGGCCTCTCTGGTGTCCTAGGGGTTAAGTCTCAGTGCTCTCACCAAGAAGGCCCACCACAACAGCCTGAATTCCATCCCTGGCAAGGGAGCTTCCCACATGGCGCAGCAGACCTCTCCTGTCTCGCCCGTTGCTGCTCTCAGCAGTGTATTTCAGTAGATCCGCCTGTTCTGCTCCCCACTCTGTCTCTGGTGAATCCTCTCACCCCCCTGCACCTCTGGTCTGCACCCCAATTCTTCTACACAAAAGTAAATAATTAAAAAAAAAACCATGTCCAGTGTGTATTTAAAACTACGGGCCTGGATAGAAAGATCTGAGGACATAGCCCTGGGGCACTCGACCAACTGTTTAGAAGCCAAGAGATAAGAAAGAACCACCAGAGAGACTGAGAAGCAATGAAATAGGAGGAAAGGCAGGCGAGTGCCGCATCCTGGAGGAGCGGGAACAGGTCACTCTATGAATGATGCAAAGTCACAAGAGGATGGAGAAAATCAATTCTTGGATTTGGCAGCATGTAAGTTGTTGATGATCTTAAGGAGAATAACTTTGGTGGAGCAGTGGGGGCAAAAGCCAGATTGGAGTATGTAAAACAGAAGTTTGGAGGAGAAAGACAGGAGGCAGCAAATGTAGATAGCACATTTGAATGGTTTAGAAAATGGCAAAGAGAAAAATTAGGCAGTAACTGGAGGAATCACTTTTCTTTTTCTTCAATTAGAGAATAAACAGCATATTTGTGTGCTGATAGAAAAGATTCAGCGAAGAGGGGAAATTGAGGATTTAAGAGAGCGGGGACTATGGCTGGAGCAAGGTCTGTGGTAGGTGGAATCCAAAGTGGACCTTGGACAGCTCATAGTAACAAGATTTTGCAGACACTCAGTGTAGGATCTTTAACCCTAGAGGTTGGAAAAGACCTTAGAAACGGTGCACTCCACATTCAGGAATTCCCCCATGCAGTCTCCAGGAAATGCTGTGCAGCCTCTGCTTGAACATCTCCAATGATGATGAAATTGCTACTTCCCAAAACAGCCATTTGCATTTTAAGACCCCCATAATGAATGGTTAGTAGCTCTCCTTAATTGTACTGTGCCAAAATCTGTCTTTCTGTCATTTTCATCCACTGGCCCTCCTTCTGTGCTCCACAGAGGCTCCCAGTAATATAAATTATCAAGTGCTTTGCAGATTCCAGGCACTCTTTCTGACCCCTTTTCACTGAATCCTCAATGGCACAGTGAGGGAGTTATGCTCTTATTGCACAGAAGAGGAAACTGAGGCTCCCGGAGATACAGTGACTTGACAAAGGGAGCAGGCTTCGTAAGTTGCAGAGCCATGAATTCAGCTGGGGGGTCCTGAGTCCAAAACCAACGCTTTCCACTCCTCCACTCTGCCTTGAGTCCCCTCCCTCACACCCACGGACCAACCCTTCAGAATTTTTTTTAAATATATATTTTTATTGTTATTTATGTCTTTTACATTTTGTATTCCCCTTGGGTAGCCCACCACCAATTTTTAAAGGCAGATGTCATTTCCCATGAGCCTTCTCCCTCCTCCAGCCAAACAGTCCCAATTTTTTCCACCATTTCTCGCCACGCGGCCCCTCATCCATGGTTATGCCCACAGATGGGCTCCCGAAGCTGAGCACAACCTGCCAGGTGAGGTCCGGCCAGACCCGTGCAGGGCAGGTCTCCTAACCACCCCCCCCACCCCAGCTCTGGGCCCTGTCCTCCCATCCCTGCAGCTGGAATAGAATTAATTCCTGTCTTGGTAACGAAATCTCATCAATCTGTTGTCTTACTCATTTTTCACTCATAAATATGAAAAATTTGCATATGTGTTTGATCTGTTTTGTTCCTTTACAGGCTCTTCAGTCCCCAGGAGCCCTGAGAAACAAGTGTTAGGTGAGCGCAGAAGGAGCTGCGAGAGGCAGCCCCGACATGTAATTATACTTTGCAATGCGCGGGGAAGCGAGTGAGAGCTGCGTGCTGGCTGGAGCAGGCATGTGGGCCTCTCTGTCTTTGGAAGGAGTGTGTCCTCCCTCTGGATCGCAGTGAATGAAACCGTGTCGAGTTATTGCCTCCGCGTGGATTTCCAGCAGCTCTGAGCGTCTGGCAGACAGGAAACAAACAAGTGACTATTCTTCCTAGCCCATGCTTGCCAAACTGGCTGCCAGGGGACCCTGGGAACCAAACTCTTGATGATGCCAGTTGGCTAACTGGTAGGGGTGGCTGGACTGGGGCAGATTCTTCCTTGTGTCTTAAAGGAGTTGCCAAACTTCCAGGAGAATGGCCCCTTCCCCAAGATGGGTAACACTGGGCTACAGGTTGCAGGGTTCTCAAGCACCCAGCAGGCAGTTGCCCCCATCGCTCAAGTTTCCTGCCAGGCCAGGCAGGGGTCTTTTCCTTTTCCTTGAGGGGTTGGCAGCCATGGCAGGCAGACCGAAAATAGCAGGCTGATTCATCAGCAATGGCACCGGGCACCAGATGCAATGCTTCCTCTCTCTTCCCCTGCCGTAGGTGGTCACTGCTGGCCACCCACTGGGACAGCTGAGTAGGGACAGTGCCTTCTCTTGAGAGCCTGTGCTCAGCCTGAGGTCCCCCGACCTCCTTTACCAACCTGGACCAAACCTCTGGCCCATCAAACAAAGGGAGCCTGCTCTTAGCAAACCAGTCCTGAGGGTCTGCCCGCAGTTGCCCTAACGGAAGGTGAAAACCACGTGGTTTCGTGTAGGCCATCGAACGCACAGATCACAATGACAGACTAGGTGCCAGTAAGGCACAGGCCTTATTTCTTGACTGCCAGAAACAAAAGGAGTGACAATGAGGTACAGTACAAGATAGAACCAGACTTCAAGTGGCGACTCACCATTCTGCTTCAGAACAATGTCCAAGAGACCCAGCTTATACAAGGGCCACGGAGACACTGAGGCTTAGGCCTGGAGGCCTTAGAGAGATGCCGTAAGCCCCAGCAGGGGCCTGTCTTCCTTCTTTGTCTTCATCCAAGATGCAGGTGTAGCTTCACAGGGAAGCCACCGGGAAATGTAAGGCTCACATAGGGGCTTGAGTGTGCCACCAGGAAAGATCCCCAAGACCAGAATTCTCTCCCCGCTTGGGCTTCCCCCAACTCTGAGATCTCCACCATTTGAGCCATTCCTTGGGTTGAAGACCCCAATCACAAGACAAATGTTTAAGTATATGAGCTATTGGCTGAACGTTTGCCCTTGAGCCACGGGCTGCCCTGATTTGAATCTCAATTTCCTCATCTGTAAAATGAGAAAAATAATAGAACTTACTCACAAGGCTCGTTTTGAAGATTCACGTAAGCTTGGAGCAGTGGCTGTCACATAAGATGTGCTTGTCAGATGTCATCTGTCATTGTTGAGACAGGGTCAGACTGAAGGGCTTTGAATGCCAGGCTAAAGAACAATGCAGTATAAGCCTGCCTGCCTCCCAGACTCCACTTCTCCCCCTCCGTGACTGGAGTCACTTTCTGAGGATAAACCAAGCCTCCGGTTGCAGGCTCAATCCTGCCCCAGATTCTAGCCCAGAAGGACATCAGCCACTCCAGCCCAGGACTGCAAATCTGCCTTACTGCCAGGGAGCCTCGACTTCAGGCCGCTGTTCTGTTAGCTGGGCTGCCTCCTTGGCCCTGAGGCCTGGTCCCCCCTCTCATGCCTCAGACCTGATTGCTCAACCTTGCCCTTTCTTCCTGTGCTGGCTTTGAGGATCTTTAACCTAGATGGAGAACTGAAATAATATGAGAACCCCTCGGGATACTATATAATGGTGTCAACTTGGGTGTGCTATGTTACAAGGATTCTGTGCAGGGGCAGGGGCCTAGAATCAGAGTGGCCACGCAGAGCTGTCTGGAGGAAGCAAAGCTGGGATACAGAGCATTTGCACCGGCAGAAGGTGAAAGGCAAGAACTGCAGTCTGGTCATGTCCCTTGACCTTTTCGTAGTCCCCTAAATTTCACTTTAGGATCAGTTCCGGTTCCTAACTCCTCCCTGTCTGTCCTGTCTTCAGTAGTTCACTGGGTCATGTCCAGCTGTCTCTGGAGAGATGTATTGCTCCCAAAACTAAAGACAGCAGTGGCACCCCGGCCAGAGGCAGGCACGTCAATGCCCTTTATTGATAGACAGATGGCTGGTGGGAGCGCTACCGAGGGAGCCCTGGAAATAAAAATGATGCTGGATCTTTAAAGACTGCATGGTTATTGATTAAAGCGAATCACCTCATTCTTCTCGAAAACATCCCAAGAGGTTGTAGTTGAACTTGGGGGTGAATCAAACCATTCCCATAATTTTTGGCAGGCAACTCACCATTCCCCTGGCTTGAGTTAACCACTCCTGCTCTCAAAACCTCAGACTAGGGACATCCATTGTTTACAAGATTTTTCTATACCAGTGCTTCTCAAATTATCTGCTATGAAAGAGGGATTTTTGGGGGCCTCCCTGCTTTGTTCTCGCCCCTCCCACACCCCTCCCCCTCTGGAGTCTCAGTTCTATAGTCAGCTTTCAAGGGTTGGTTTTTAAGTTTGACTTCATCTGACCCTTTGTTTGGTTTCTCTACATTCCACATATAAGTGACACCTTCCAGTATTTGTCTTTCTCCTGACTCATTTCACTGAGCATAATCTCTTCCAGCTCCACCCATGTTGCCACCACTGGCCTGAGTCTCTTTTTTGACCACTGAATAGTATTCTATTGTTTATCTATACCACATCTTCTTGATCCAGTCATCCATCTGGGGGCACTCGGGTTATTTCCACATCTTGGCTATTGTAAGTAGAGCTGCAAAGAACATGGGAGTGTAAGCTTCCCTTCGAATTAGTGTTTTTTGTATTTTGCGGGAAGATAACTATGAGTGGAATTATTCGGTCGTAAGCAGATCCATTTTTAATCTTTTGAGGAACCTCCATACTGTTTTCCACAGGGACTGGACCAGTCTGCATTCCCACCAACAGTGCATGAGTGTTCCCTTTTTCCACACCCTCACCAACACTAATTGTTTCTGGTCTTTGTGATGTGAGCCATTCTCGCAGGTGTGAGGTGGTAGCTCACTGGGGTTTGATTTGCATTTCTCTGATGGTAAGTGATTATGAGCATTTTCTCACTTGCTTCTTGGCCATCTGCGTGTTTTCTTTGGAGAAGTGCCTATTTGGTTCTTCTGCCTATTTTTTTATTGGGTTATTTGTTTTCTTTTTGCTGAGTAATATGAGCTCTTGCAGATCTTCGATATCAGACCCTTGTCAGATGTATGGTGTGCAAACATTTTCTCCCATTCGGTAGGATGTCTTTTCTTTTTTTGTGCATGCTTTAGAAATTGTATGTGAGTTGAGTAATCCACATAGGTCATTTTGAACTTACAAAACATTCATTTATTGAGAACGCCTGGGCAAATATGTTTATTAACCAGATGTGCCATACAAAAAGTTGGGAGACCACAGCTTTAATGGTAACTACCTTGTTTAAAATATCAACAAGCTCGTGAACATAATGTGGTTGGCACATAATAAGTTCTCACTGAGTGTGGACTTTTACAAAATCCTCTCTATGAGTGATGCATTAGAGGCAATATTGAATCCTGGTGAAAAGAATGAGCCTTCCAGTCAGCAAAATTGGAGGGTGTCCCTGCCACTTACTAGGTGAGTAAATATGACAGATCAACTTCTCTGGGCCTCAGTTTCTCATTAGTCCCCATCTCCTAGAATTGTAAAAATTAAGAGAGAGAACACAATTTTAAAATAAAATTTTCATAGTGCTATCACCCACATACCATATAATTCACCAGTTGTAAGTGTATACCTTGGCTCTTTTCAGTGCATGCTTTAGTACATTAGAACGGTTGCACAACCATCACCATTATCTAATTCCAGAACATTTCTAGCACCCCAGAAAGAAACCTGTGTCCCTTAGCGGTCATTCTCCATTCCCCCTTTCCCTGCCTCAGCCGTCACACTAACCTATGGATTTGCCTCTTCTGTACATTTCATTTCAATGGAATCAGACATTTTTCAGTTCAAATCAGTTTTTCAGGGTTCCTCTGTGTTGTAATGTGTGTCAGTAATTCATTCCCTTTTTTTATAAGTAAATAATACTCCATTCGGTGGACCTGCCACATTTCACTTCTCCAAGCACCTATTGATGAACATTGGTTGTTTTTACCCTTTGGCTACAGTGACTAGTGTTCAATACCAGCAGGCAGCACTTATCCGTATCATGAGGGAGGGCTGCACTGGGAGATTTGGGGTCCAGGGTGTTTGGGTGTCAGACACGGAAGGCTGAAGACACTAAGGACAACAGTCCCTAAGTACACAGTGTCGCGGAGAGCTGTCCCTGACCACCAGACGCAAATGAATGGGGCGGTGTGGCGGAGGCATGAGCACAGACCCTTCTCTACCACTTTTGAGCTATGGGGCTCTGGGCAAGCCACTTAACCTCTCTTCGCCTTGTGTGTGAACTGGATATAAATACCATCTTCTCTATATACTTCACAGGCTCAATGCTTGGGTCAAAGAGATCATTTTGAAATATGAAAGCACTCTGAAAACCATAGGGATTGTTACTGCAAGCCTCACACATTACAGCAGCCAACGCCTCTCAAATAAAGTAAGGAAACATTGCTTCGCTCACCATCCTGCCTTCCCTCTAGATTGTTCACATTCTCTTCAAGATGACACCCTGACCTTCTCACCACAGCCCCTGATGCTTGTAGCTCTTTCCTCACATCTACTTAAGGGCCACGGGTGAGCAGCCCGATCATGGGTAGAAACTTGAATTCACCTCAGAAGGACTGGCAACGACTTTCGCCCCGGTTGATACCTGCAACCATTCCGGGTTTTCACATTCGCCAATCCGTTAGAGCGCCCTCGTGTGTCACCACGTGGTAATACTTGGACTTGACATTCTTTCCATTGCAGTACCCAGAAAATGTGTAGTGGAAATTTTTTTCTCGTCACACTTCAGGGCCCATCCTTGACACTTGGGCTTCAAGTTAAGCCTTGCAGCCCGAGTCCTAGGCAGGTTTCTCCCTGGCACTCAGGCTTTTCTGTTCCCTGACCACTCCTTTCACTCTGTCATTTTACAAAAGCCTGGTCTCATGGCTCAACTTTATCCTACCACCTTCTATGGTTCTAAGTTTATCCAGCTCCCAAAGTAAGATCTTAAATTTTTTCCTAAAATGTATATCACACTTTACTGAAGTCGTTAGAAAATATCATTCCCAATTTCTGGTTAAGAATTTTTAATGTGTTTACTAACTGTGCTTTATTCTACAGTAGAAGAAAAATATTCAGGATGTTAAACTTTCACAGTGCTCTTCTCATGTCAAACCCTGACACTTTAAAGGGGGCGAGTGACAAGTGGGGACAGTGACATCTGGCTGTGACCCACACACATTTACACACTTTTGCTCAGTGGAAAGGAGCTTTCACTCTGTGGCTTTATCACTCTTTGAAAATCATATGATGGTATCTGCACAGGTCTTTGGAAGGAAGAAAACTTGTATTTTCTATCTGAAACCTCTAGAATGTTCCCTGGCCCCTCCCTCGGTGAGGGCTATGGAAGCTCTAAGGACTTTACTGCCCATATTCCATACATTTCCCTCTTGCTTGTTTTGCATCTGTGAATTTTTCTGCATCCACAAGCCTGATTGGCAAGCTGTCTGGCCAGCCAAAGACATACATGTCTTGGGCTTCAGCCCCGGAGCACATTCCTAAGAAATTGTGTGGAATAAAACTTGCAGATCAATTATCATTCCCCACTGACTTCCAATATGATATTGTAGCTGAGCTGCTCTCTTCACTGAGATTGATTTCTGAGGTACGTCTAACACTTCAGCTGGAAGTTTCTCTGCCTTTGGCCATCCTCTGACCATTCAATGACATCTGGGCCAAGGAAACTGTTAAGATCTCTTCTAGTTCCAGTCATCCAGGATCTATAAACAAAACCCCAAAACCTTAGAGAGGCAGCTAAAGTTTGGAATAGACACCCGCTGTCATCATTTTCCATGAAAATACCTTAAATCCAACTTGGGGAGGCCCTTCCAAAGGCTGGGGGGGGGTTGCCCCACTCCCTCAAAAGAGGCATAGCAGCCACCTCAGGTGACTGCATCTTCATGTCAGGAGGGGGGTACTGTTCTGTTTGTTTCCCACTCCCTGGAATCAAATTTCAGAGAGCCTCTCCACTGAAATAGAGACGGGACTCTACTAAAACAGACAGACACTGTGATTCTGGGGAACCAACCGCATGTGCAGCTGGTGAAGTAGGGTACAAATCACTGGCTAAGTAAGATGAAAGACGGTGGGAAAGTGCTGAGGCTTCGGTCTCTGCCAAGAGTTAAGCAAGGACACGTGTGTATGGGCCTGTGGCCCCGTCAGGCGACAGCCTGTGCAGTCTTTGAACTGGAACCAGAGATATTATTAGTGCCGATAGGGCAGGGAATTGCCTGCTTAGTGGCGAGGAAAATTAATAGTCCAAGAATTCTCCCACCCTGCGTTCACCATGCTGGCATTTTGATTAAAAAAATATTGCTGCAGCTGTTTGCATCCTCTGTAAGCGTGTGTGCATGTGTGCGGTTTGGTGTTTACAGATTTGGGGTTGCAGAGGGGAGTTTCCAGGCAACGGAAGTAGCTGCTTGTCAGTCAGGGTTCATTTTGAAAATGAAAGCCTGAAAGCCTGGGGCCCCCCGCTCAGCCTGGGGCTGGTCTCTAAGGAGTCAGCAAAGGCCAAGAGGCGACTTAGGCTACTCGGCTCAGTGAAGCAGCCACTGGTCACCATCCCTTAACGATTCGACCAAATCTGCACTGCTTTTGGTGTCCTGCAGATCCAGGCTGGGGCAGGGATGTGGGAGTGGCATAGGGGCTCAGCTCCAGATGTACCTCTCTCCACACATATACACATGTGTGCACACACAGTGTCCTCCCCGGTCCACACATGATCCATTTTCCCTGGCTGCTAAACCAGAACAAGTAACACATTTCTCACACACCTAGGAGGTGTGCAAACATAGTACGACATGGTAATCAAGGAGTTTACAGTTCAGTTGGCATGTCAGAGCAGTCAGTGCCAGGAGTCAGAGGAATGGAATAGTACAGAGGACTGGGGGAGGGAGCAAAGCCACCCCGGGGCTGGGCTAATCACAGAAGGCTTACTGGAGAAGGTAGAAATGGCAGCCGACCTTGAAGGACAGGGAAGAACCACACTGTGGACAGAACCTTAGAGAGGACATTCTAAGTAGAGGAGGGCAAGTTCAAGATAGACTCAGGTTAGCACAAGTTCATCCATTCGGCTGGAACTGGGGCTTGATTGATTGTTTTGTATTTGATAAGCCTGGCTTGAATGCAATCCTTTTGTGCCAGAACAAAAGTTAAGGTGTCATACAGACCTACGCTGCCACTTCCTGCTGGGTGACCTTGGATAAGTGGTCTAACCTCTCTGCTGACTGAGGATAGGAAGGACACTTAGCTCTTGAGGTCCTTGAGGAGTAAAAGAGTTAACATATATAAAGCCTCCACGTGTTATATACAATGTATTTATATTTATAAGTGAGGTGTCTGGCACGTAGTAAATGTTCAGAACTGGTTTACAAATGAGTAGGTTGTCCTGAAGGAAAGCTCAAGATATTTAGGGCTGATTACAAATATTTGAGTCACCTTCTATCACTGCTGGTCCCAGTGCGCGGGCTGGTTTGACCTGAGCCCCCATCCCTTCTGGCCTAGACTGTTGAAAGTCTCCTGGTTTTCTGCCTCTAGCTTTCCCAGATTCATCTTCCTAACCACCACCTGAATCGTAGCTGCGTCCCACTCTGGCTCAAGAACTTTGTATGGCTCTCAGTGGTTACTCACTGATGAACTTCCTAACATGAGGGAGTGGGGGAAGGAAGGAAATAACAACTGTCATTTATTGAGGGCAGGGAAGAGCAAAGAGGAGGCCAGTACTGGGGTTAAAAAGGTAAAATCTCCTCTCCTTTTAAAAGCCCTGAAGCTCTGAATTCGCCGAAATCAACAGGTTGCTCAGCGCGGCGACAGGGATGCTTCTATGAAGCCCGCAGGGGTTCCATGGCCGCTGAGTCAGATTCACCTGCACCAGCTGGGAAATTCAAGCCAATCTGGGAAAAAGAGAGAAGAGGGCGGAGAGTGAAGCTGGGACCCGCGAGGAAGCAGGGGGACACCCCTGTCAGTTCCCTGGAAGGGCTTCTGCCTGAACCCTGGTCTCTGGGTTCTCCGCAGGAATCCCGGGCAGCTCCAGGAGCTGCGAGGAGGGTCAAGGCCACGCAAAGGGCAGGGTCAGCGAGCCCCGGTCACATGCGGCAGCCAGGCCGCCTTCGTTGAACAGTAGACGCAGGACAAAGGCAGCTCCGGGACAAAGTGCAGAGAGACTCCCGAGGCGATAAGAGGGAATGGCTAAGGAAGGGGGCGGGAGCGAGCGCCCCGGAGCTCAAGGATCGCGTCCTCCGAGGGGCCTCGGCTGGAAGCCAAGCTCTGCCCGCCGGGGAGGGGGCGCCCTAGAGCCCCGTCACCCGGCAGTTGTTGGGATGCTGAGAACCGAGCTGCTGGAGCCTGTGGTCTGCTCGGGGAGGCGCTCGGAGGTGCTGGCTGCCCTCCCCCGCGCCCGCCCCGCGGTGGCCCGCTCCGTGGGAGGCGGGGCTGCCCGACTCACCTGGCTGTTTGGGGCGGGGCCGCCAGCAACCCTGGGGAGCTGAGGTGGCAGCGGTCCCCGGGGTGAGGGAGAGGGGCTCGCCCTGGCGACTTGGCCAGAGCTCCCATCACTCCGCGCCCGCCCGCGCCGGGGGCCCTCCCTCCACTCTCGTCCTCTTTCCCTCCCTCTCCTCCCCTCCTTAGCTCCCTCCCTCGGAGCCCAGTTGCTCAAGCAGCTTCCTTCCCCCGCGCCAGCGCCAGTTCCTCTCCCGGCGGGGCCCGGGAAGGGCAGCGAACGCTAGACACTGCAGCGGCCGCGGCGGCAGCTCCACGACCATGGCCCAGCCCCGGAGGGCCGCGAAGCCGGCACCCAAGGCCTCCCAGGTCCCCACCGCGCAGAGCCTGCGGAGGACCCCGCAGCCCCGCCTCTCGCGAGGGGACACCGGTAGTCTGGGCAGGTCCCAGGGCCACGTCGCCGCCGCCACCTCCTCCTCCAGGGAGCCCTCTTTTTACGGCACGCTGACGCTCACCGGGCGCCGGCGAGGAGCGCTGCGGGAGCTGCTGGGGCTGCAGGGGGCGGCTCCCGCCGGGTGGCTGTCGGAGAACCGCGCCGAGGAGCAGTCCCTGGGAGGGTCGAGCGGGTCGGGCGGCAGCAGGCTCTGCCTGGAGCCCCGAGAGCATGCCTGGATCCTGGCGACCGCCGAGGGTCGCTTCGAGGAGCTGCGGGAATTGCTGGAAGCGGAGCCGGGGCTGCTGCTGAGGGGCGACCCCATTACCGGCTACACGGTGCTGCACTGGCTGGCCAAGCACGGGCACCACGAGGAGCTCATCCAGGTGCACGACTTCGCCCGGCTCCGGGGGCTGCAGCTCGACGTGAGCGTGCAGGGCAGCGGCGGCCTTACGCCCCTGCACCTGGCGGCCATGCAAGGCCATGACATGGTCATCAAGGTGCTGGTGGGCGCCCTGGGCGCTGACCCCACGCGCCGCGACCACAGCGGCCACCGGGCCAGTCACTACCTGCGGCCCGACGTGCCCCAGGGACTGCGGGACCTGTTGGGGGCCGAGGACTGGGACTCCGCGGGCAGCTACCTGCGGAACAACGCCAACAACAACAGCAGTGGCGGCGGCGACTCCGCGCGGACGCTGCGACGGACCCAGAGCGCCATGGGCGCCACGGCCATGGATACAAGAGCAGCGGCGTCGCCCAACAGAAAGGACTCCACCGGCAACCGGGTGGCGCAAATTCATGGCCTTCTCCGCCATTTATTCCCCTTCTTTCAGGACCGTTGAGGGCAAACCCAGACTAGAGAGCACAGAGACTGGGTTATCCGGGGTCCCACCGGAGGGGCGGCACCTGAGACGCTGCTGTGGCCACACCAGAGCGCACTGGACCTGCGAGGAGCTGACCACCTCCGGGTCTGTCTCAGGTACCTGTCCCGGATCTCCTGCCGCCACCGACCAGGAGGTCCGGGGACCAACGCATTCCAGAGAGAGAGAGAGAGAGAGAGAGAGAGAGAGAGAGAGAGAGAGACAGACAGACAGACAGACAGAGACAGAGACAGAGAGAGAAACAGAGACAGAGAGCGCAAAGACCAAGCAGTCCTGGCACTGCATCCCCAAACTGTAAGACTAAGGAGTGGGAGCAGGAACTTGTTCCTGCTTCCAGTAGCCATTTCTGGGCAAGCAGAAGCTCTGGGTTTATTAGGAAACATTTGCTAGAAGAATGAGTTAAGATTGTAAACCACTGATGCAGGTGAACCACCTTACTGCGGACTTACTTGGCTATTAACCGCTCACTTACTTGGCTATTAACCGCTCACTTTGGGCCAGCGGAGTCAGCCCCTGGCAACCCACCCCGAAGACAACCAGGCCTGACCGGTACCTTTTCCATTGTATCACAGATGACTTCTTAAGCACATTAAAGTGGCATCTATTTTCCTTTCACCTGACAAAGCTGTCCTTTGAGTGACTTTTTTTTTTTAAATTAGCCAGCAAGGGGGAGGTTTCCCATGTGCAGGGACAAGGTCACTAGCCCACAGCCACCAGCTAGCGATCCAGGGCAGGCTCTGGTCCTCATTCTCAGAGCAAGTGTCCCACATGTGCACTGAGAAAGCTGCTTTCCCCTTGGCTCTGAATAAAGACACGCAGTTCACCTGTTTCTAGGCTCTTTGCTGTCTAGGCCTGATCTCCAGCACAGGTCTCTCACCCAGAGGAATTGCCTGTAGAGGGATGATGAAAGGGGGAAATCCACAAATATACTTTTCTGATATTTCCTGGTGAGTCATGTGAGTTACCTTGACTCCTGCCCTCCAATGAGACACACCCAGCTGGCTCTTTCTTCCAAAATAGGGCTTCAATCATGAGCATTGGTTTTAAACTACACTTTATTTATTTATTTATTTATTTATTTTTAAGATTTATTTATTTATACATACAAGCTGGGGTACAGGCCAGAGGCGTGGGGCGGCGAGAGGGTTCACCAGAGACAGAGTGGGGAGCAGAACAAGCAGATCAGAAATACACTGCTGAGGGGAGCAGCGGGCGAGGCAGGAGAGGTCTGCTGCACCATGTGGGATCCTCCCCGGCTGGGCGTCGAACTCGCATCGCCTGCTGCCCACAGCTCCACAGTGCAGCGCTCAACCGCTGCGCCACCAGGGAGGCCCCCACTTAATATATTTAGACTACAATTACAGCTTGTTATACAATCTAGAATACACAGAGATCGGATGTGTTGTGTAGAATACAATAGTGTTTACGGGCTGAAATGAGCAAAAAGCAGTGGGTTGCCCCAGGTCCATGCTGCCTAAGAGATCAGCGCATTTTAAAAGTAGCTTGGTACCCCTGGAGGCTTGTAGTCCTTGTAATGGACTGCCGTTCTCTCATCCTAGCCCTTGGACACCGGAGAGAAACTGAGTCACACAGAATGCAGTTTAGAAATGCCCTCCATTCAAGTTTCCATGTCTGCCTGTTTGCTCTCTTTATACCCCTCTGTTCTCACCTCCCCTTAATAACTCATCAGGTTCCTCTCATCCATGAGCTGATCCAAGTCCTTCCTTCCTAGTCATATTTTCTGCTGGTCCCCTGCCTCAGGAACTATACCTTAAACATATTCACACAGCGTAACTTATCATGTCCTTTTTCTTGTCAATGAACTTTGATTTTGAAAGGAAGAGAATGAGCAGTGCCTGGATTCTGGCATTTGGCATTGATCATAAATACCCCCTTTCCACTCCCTGTGCCCATTTTTAAAAAAGATTTATTACTTATGCATACAAGAGCTGGAGTGTAGGCCAGAGATGTGGGGGTGAGAGGATTCACCAGAGACAGAGTGGGGAGCAGAACAGGCGGACTGACTGAAATACACTGCTGAGGAGAGCAGCTGGTGAGGCAGGAGAGGTCTGCTGTGCCATGTGGGTCTGATCCCTGGCCAGGTATTGAACTCTTGCTGCATTGGCTGCAGATAGCTTCATATTGCTGAGACTTAACCCATTGCGCCACCAGGGAGGCCCCTCCCGGTGCCCATTTTATAGATGGAAATTGGCTAACTGAGGCAGAACTGTGGTTTCTGCTCCACAGTCTCCCCCTAGACAGCTCCAAATGTGCACTGGGCTTGATGAAGGCTATCTGGGCAGGGCCTTCCTGCCACATGGCTGAGTCCTTGGGCTGCTGGCTTGGAGGGAAGATTGGTGAGTGCCTCTGCTGGCATTCAAAGGACACGTAACAATCGTCCCTACTTCACAGAAAGAGTTGAAACCTGAGCATGTTATCTCTTAGTAGATTGGGGACCTGAGACAAGATCCACCCTATTCTTTCCCAAATGAATACCAAGTCAGCTGAAAGTGTTGAAAGCAGCTTTCTAGAGCTTTTCGTGTAGTCAGCTGTTCTTCCCCCACAGACTTTTCTCATCATGTGATATTGCCTAGCCTACCTCCTCCATGTAAAATTGAGGTTTGGCTGCAGGGGACAAACTCCCATGCTGAAAACTCTCCGTGCCTAACATCAAGCCATTGGCATTTCTGGTATGCTTTTCAAGGCAAAACTGGTATGCTTACCCCAAGAGAAAGAACAAATTCCCAGAGAAACTTTCCGGGGGAGCAAAATGGAGTTAAGCAGATGATGCAAATCTGCATTTAGTGGGGCATTTGGCCAATACAGGGAGACAGTTAGAAGCAGGACTGTGACAGGTAAGTAGGGGGGCTGTGGGAGGAAGGGTACTGCACGGAGGGGGACCTGACCCTTGGAAAGGTGCAAGAAAAGCTCTCAGGGTGGAAAGTAATGCCTGATCTGAGGCTCTAGGAGGGAATGGGAGTTGGTCAGTGGAGAAGGGGGAGGGGCCTTCACTCAGAGCCCCTGGGGTACATATGGGTGCATATAGCGAGTACCTGGACAGGCAGATTAGCCAGTTTAGCAGGAGCATGGGAGCTAGGGAGAAGTTCATGGCAAAGCTGGAGGGTGGATGGAGGTCCAGATAAGTCAAGGTCTTGTAGGTCATGCTAAAAGGGAACACAGATTTTAAAAGTAGGCTGGGAGCTATAGAAGTTTTCTAAGCAGAGGAGTGACATAATGGGCTTTTAGAAAAATCACTCTGCCAGTCCTGTGGAGGATGGACGTGCCAGGGGAGACCATTGGTACACAGAGCATTTGTGGAGAAATGCCTCAGGAAAAGGCACGCTTCAGCGGAGGAGTTCAGACGCCTCTGTGGAGGTTAGCAACTTCCACACTTTCTTCCTTCTCTATAGTCTTTGTGCTCATGAAGCTTACCTCAAAGTCCCACAGGCAAAAGTGACAAATGGGAAGTTGCTGGGTTGAAGCTGCGTTGGGACCTCCCCTCCCCAGCCCTACCTCTCTCTTAGTTGCACATAGTAGTCTCTCCGGTAATTCAAAACCGCTGTTGTGGTGGAAAGTTCTCAGCCCACCCTGGGTTCAAATTCTGCTATTGATTAGAGACTTTGAGCAAAGTGCTCAGGCCTCTGAGTTGCAGTTTCTTCATCAGTAAAATGGGAACAATGCAATTTCCCCAGCAGGCTTGTTCTGAGGTTTTGCGACAATGTATGTGTAACACCCTCACACTGTCGGGACACAAGATGTAGGAACTAATACTGTTGTCTGGAAGAATTGAAAGGAGCTGTGCCGTCTCTTGTGGTGAAACTCTAGTAAATGCTAGGGTCATCCAGGTGGGGTGTGTGGTTACCTGCACCCCATCTCTAGCCTGTGTCCACAGTGATTGCAAGTTATATTTTTCTTTGCCAGATGAGCGGTTATTCCTCAAAGGAGATGTTGGTCCCTTTGTTGTGTTATTCACAATCTATATACTTTTATTTTAGACATAATTGTAGCAAGCTGACTTTTAAAAATGGGGAAAAAACATGTCCAAAATGGAGTTATTCATAATGGATGTCCATCTCACTAGTTTCAACCCCTCCCCAAAATGCAATTCTAAGCCAATCAAGCTGGGGTTTCCAATCAGCGCCAGAGGCCATCTCCTTGATAAAGCCCCCTCACTGCCAGGAGGGAAGACAGTTTCATGGAAATAATCTTTTCTTTTGTGCATAACCTTTTCTGCCTATAAACACCCTCCATTTTGTATAAGCCCTGGCAGTATCTACATGGGTTGCTGCCCAATGCATGAATCATTAAATAAAGCCAATTAGATCTCTAAAATTGTGAATTTTGTTTTTCAACATGACTTACCTAGTTCCTAGCCCAAGAAATAAAAGCAGCAACTTAATAGGTAAGCACCCACCAAACATTAAATAGTTTATCTATTGTCTCCAGATAAAGTCACAAATTGGAGTCAGAGCTAATTCTGAAATCCTCTGAAGAGAATAAAAAGCACACAAGTCCTTCATCTCCTCACCCGATGACAGTCATGCAGCGCTTAAGGATGTTTTGGTCAATGCCTGACCGCATGTATGCTAGTGGTCCCAAGAGGCCATTCTACGCAGCCTGGGGGTGTCATAGACCGCATCATCTAGGGGTGTGTCAGTATACTCCACGCTGGTCACTCAGCAGTGAAATCACTTACCAATGTATTTCTCAGAATGGGGCCCCCATTATTAAACTGTGCACGACTGTCTCTGCAGAAATATCCCCCTCCCATTCCAGCCAATAAACCCTACATTCTATACCCAGCCTCCCTGCCTCCCCCTTTCCCATTCACTGGAATGAAGAAGTATGCCTGTCTCCTTTCAAGACGTGATTCGTGCTCTCAACCCCTTCTCCTCGGGCCTGAGTCATCATTTGCCTCTCTCCTCTACCTTCAAGCTCTCCCTCAACTTAGTTCAGTGCAACATACCTTTGTTGAGTGCATGCAAAGAGTCAGTCTTTTTGGGTGACAAAGGGGCTCAGATGTTCCCCAGCCTCCTTGCCCATTGTCTTCTCTTCACAGCCAAGCCTCTCCAAAGGGAGCTCTCCTCCCCTCCCTGTCTCCATTTCCTCACTTCTTTTTTTTTTTAAGATTTATTTATTTATACATACAAGCTGGGGTACAGGCCAGAGACGTGGGGCGGCGAGAGGATTCACCAGAGACAGAGCGGGGAGCAGAACAGGCAGATCAGAGATACACTGCTGAGGGGAGCAGTGGGCGAGGCAGGGGAAGTCTGCCGCGCCATGTGGGATTCTCCCTGGCTGGCTGTCGAACTCGCATGGCTGCTGCTGACAGCTCCACAGAGCAGCGCTTAGCCGCTGCGCCACCAGGGAGGCCCCATTTCCTCACTTCTTAATCTCTCCTCAACTCTCTGGTTTCTGTCCTCCATCCCCCCAGCCCAGTTGTGTCCATTATGGTCTCTGCTGATGGCCTCCCATCTGACACATGCAAGTCCTTTTCTTAGTTCACTTCCTGGCTAATCTGGCCAGTGTTGGCTCCTTCCTTCTTGAAACCCTCTTCTCTGTTTTCTGTGACCTCCTATGGCTTTAATTGTTGGAATTTATCAGGTTGGAGTCCCAGAAACTTTTCACTCTACATTCTCACCAGAATCATCTCATCCTTTCCCCCACTCACTCTGCTGTAGTCACACAGTCCTCTATGTTGTTCCTTGAAGAAGCCATGTTTTTCTGGGCTCTGGGGCTTCTCTGTGCTGGTCCCTCCCCACAAACACTCTTCTCTATTATCTGCCTCCCTTCATCTGGCCCACTCCCAATCATCCTTCAGATGTTAGTTTAGATGACACCTGCGTGGGGAAGACTTCCCTGCCCCTCAGGTTAGGTTAGCACCTCTCCCATCCTGCCCCATTTCAGAGTCCTTATCACATTAGACAAGTTATTCATTCAGTCATTAGATTCATATTTCCCCTTCCTCACTAGACTTAAACTCCATCAAGGCAAGGACTAAGTCTTATTTACCACAATACCCCTTGTTGCTAGGTAGATGAGAGCATTAGTGGGCAGATTGAGGAGGGGGGCCTAGGACCCCCAAACTTGCATGCCCTAAAAGGATTCTGTCATCTGCCACATAAAGACAAAGTATACTCTTCATGTGAAAGATATTTAATAGAATTATTGTGCATAGAGAGGGAAGGAGAGAAAGGATAGAGTTTAACCATAGGAGAGGGGCAAAAGAGGCCAGCAAGTCTGGGACAAAAGGACAAAATCAAAGTACAAATCAAGATAAAGGCTGCCACTGTCAGCTTCCCCACAGGTCTCTCACCCACATGTTTCTTCCAAGTGTCCCTACATGTCTCAACTCCACGTGTCTCTTCCATGTCCCCCAAGTTCCTGGTGCAAGTCCAAAGTGGAGAAGCAAATGTGCCCTCTTTCACAGGGCTCTCTGCCCCACATGTCTCCTCTCCTGTCTCTCCAGGTGCCCTATATCTTCCCCTGGGTGGGCAGAACACCTGCAATCTTTTTTATGGAGATTCCTCTGTTATCGAAGGTACTCAATAAATAGGTATTCACTGGCAATGGAATCATAGGCTTAACTTCAAAAATATAAGAAACAAAAGAACAAATAAAATTGGACTTGTTTTTAAAATTCAGTTTTAGAGATCTATTTGGCTTTATTTAATGATTCATGAATCGGGCATCATCCTGTCTAGATACTGCTAAGGATTACACAAAAGGGAGGGTATTAAGACAGAAAATGAGCTAGGACAAGATTATTAGCAAAAGAAAATATTTCAGGTAGCGTCACCATCCCTCAGACAAAAGCAGGGTGTCTTATCATTGCTGATTAGTTTCCAGGAGCTGAAGAGGAAACTCCAGATTGGTTTAGGATGATGCTTTTAGGGAATGTTGAAACTGCAGTTGGTATTAAGTCTAAGGTGAAGAATCTGGTTTTTTTTTCTATTTTTAACATATTCATCAAAATTTAAAAGTTTGGGGCCTCAAAGGAAACTATCAAAAAAGTGAAAAGAGAACTCACAGAATGGGAGAAAATATTTGCAAGTATATATCTTACAAGGGTGAGTATGTGGGATACATAATGAACTCCTACAACCAACAACAAAATATAAACAACCTTATTTTAAAATGGGAAAGGAGGGGCCTCCCTGGTGGCGCAGCGGTTAAGCGCTGCGCTGTGGAGCTGTTGGCAGCAGCGATGCAAGTTCGACGCCCAGCCGGGGAGAATCCCACATGGTGCGGCAGACCTCTCCTGCCTCGCCCGCTGCTCCCCTCAGCAGTGTAGTTCTGATCTGCCTGTTCTGCTCCCCACTCTGTCTCTGGTGAAGCCTCTCACCACTCCACACCTCTGGCCTGTACCCCAACTTGTATGTATAAATAAAAAATAAATCTTTAAAAATAAAATAAAATAAAATAAAATGGGAAAGGACTTGAATAGACATCTCTCCAAAGGCCTGAGCAGCACATATCTATTGAACGCCTAGTAGAAGCCAGGTTCTTCAGGTGACAGACTGAAGACCCCCCCCCCCACAGAATTACTGGCCCAGTACTATGACTCTCTTCTCTCCACAGTTAAGTTTCTCCAAAGGGAACTCTCATTCCCTCACAGACTCCATTTCCTCGCCTCTCATTCACTCCTCAACCCTTGGGTTCCGATTTCTACCTTCTGGCATATGTAAGTAGCCTACAGGCTCTTGAAAAGGTGCTGACATCACTAGTCGCTAGGGAAATACGAGTCAAACCACTTCATAATCACTGGGATGTATACAACGAAAAAGTGAAAAGACAAGCATTGGCAAGGATATAGAGAAATTGAAACGCTGATATCCTGCTAGTAGAAATATAAAGTGATGCAGCCACTTTGAGAAACAGTCTGGTAGTTCTTCAAAAAGTTACACATAGAGCTACCATATGTGATATTATGATTTATAACAAGAATTATATATTTGGCTTCCAGCCCCATTCAGGGTCCAGAGCTCCTAAAACCCTTGAATTTTCCTGAGATAGGAGTGGTTAAGATGTCTTTTGTTATGTTAATGACTGATTTCTGTAGAAAGCCCTTGGGGATTTAATCCAAGGATGAGGGGAGGTTGCCTGGGGAACCAACCAAGTGCTTAGAGGGTTGGAACAATGGCCTGTGAGTTGATCCATCACGCCAGTGTAAGGCCTCCACAACAACCCAAAAGGATGGGGTATGGAGAGCTTCCAGCTGGTGAACATGTGGAAATACTGGGAGAGGAGGGCCTAGAAGAGGGCATGGAAGCTCCCCATATTTCGTGCTATGCATAGCTTTCATCTGGCTGTTCCTGAATTATATTCTTTTATAATATACCTGTAATATGTAGGTAAAATGTTTCTCCAAGTTCTATGAGCTGCTGTAGCAAATTAATTGAACCAAAGGAGAGGGCTCTGGTTTATAGTGCATAGGTCAGAAGTGCAGGTAACAACCTGGCTTGTGACTGGTGTCTGACCAGTGGGAGGGATTGTTGGGATCTCTGAGCAATAGCAATAGCACAGGTGACATACTGGGTGTGTGACTGGCTTCTGAAGTGGTGGGGGAACAGTGTTGTAGAGCTTTTAACCTGTGAGTCTGGGTAGTGTCAGAATGATTTGAATTGAATTATAGGATAACAAGCTGGTATTGGAGAATTGCTCCTTGTTAGTGTGGGTATTTCCCCCAGACTGGAATTAGTACCAGAACTTACTTACCATAAAACCCAGAAATGTATAATCTATATCAACTTGAGAGCAATTATTAATAATAGCCAAAAATGCAAACAACTCAAATGTTTATCAACAGATGAGTGGATAATCAAAATGTGGTATCACCATACAACAGATTATTATTCAACCCTGAAGAGGAATGAAGTTCTAATGTATGTTTCAACATGGATGAAACTTGAAAACATATGCTAAGTGAAATTAAACAGTCACAAAGACAACTTATTGTATGAGTCAATTTATGTGAAATGTCCTGAATAAGCAAATCCTCCTTTGCTTGGAGGTTGAAGAATGGGGGACTAGGGGAGAGTGACTAAAAGAGCAGGAATTTCTTCCCCCCCCAGATTAAAAAAAAGAGTATTGCATTGTAATGTTATTTAATTTTCAGGTGTGCATCATTATAAATCAACATCTATACATATTACATTAAGTTCACCAGTAAATGTCCAATTTTATCCTTTACCATACAATTGGCCCCTTTGATTGGCCCTTCTCCACCCCCCCTTCTTTCTGGTAAGCACTAATTTGGTCTTCTCATCTAAACTTTTTTGTTTTATTTAGTTCATTTGTTCATTTTGTTTCTTTATGTACCACATATGGGTGAAATCATATGGTATTTTTCTTCCTCTGACTCAATTCACTAGGCATAATATCCTCTGGCTCCATCCATGTTTTTGCAAATGGCAGGATTTTGCCTCTTCATAGTTGCATAGTATTCCATTGTATATACTACCACATCTTTATCCACTCATCTGTCAATGGGCATTTTAGGTTGTTTCCTGTTCTGGGCTATTGTGCTTTCATGAACATGGGGGTACATGTATCTCTTTGAATGAGTGTTTTGTATTCAGTGGGTATCCCACCCTGAAGTAGGATAACTGGATTATATGGAATTTCTATTTTTCACTTTTTAAAGAATCTCCATACTACTTCCCATAATGACCACACCAATTTATATTCCGACCAGCAGTGTATAAGGGAATTTCTTTTTAACTTTATGAAAATGTTCTAAAATTGTGGTAATGGTTGCACATATCTGTGAATAAACTAAACTGTATACTTTAGATGTGTGAATTATATGGGTTGGGAGTTGTATTTTATTAAGTATTCAGAATGCATGCATTTATTCAACTGCTATTTAACGAAAAGAATAAGAGGCAAATGTCCTCTTATACTTGAAAGAATACACTCAGTTATTGAATGAATGAATGAAGAAAAAGTATTAGCTCTTATTTTTCCCCATACCCCCCACTACCCAGCACAGAAACATGAGCATTCATTTTGCATAATGATTTTGTATCTTTGGCACTTGTCTCAGTCCCAAGGACAAAGAACTTCGTAGGATCGAGCTTCCTTCCGGTAGCAATCTGTGTACACTTCTCTTTCGACTCTTATCGCTTGGCCAAGTTTGTTGCAACGTGGAGTCTGGCTGATGGCAGTGAGGAGTGGCAGACTTCAGGAAGGGAAGGAGGAGGAAGTACATGCATAGAACGTGGACACAGAGAACTAGCACAAGCAGAGCACCAAGGTCCCTGGGTGTGGGGGTAAGAAGCCTTCAAGGCCTTGAAGCTTCTGGGTGAGCCGAGCTCAGTCTGATAAATGTTCAGACTGGGGTGAGGGGAGTTCTCAGTCATTATGACCAGGTCTTACTTCCATTGAAGGAGGCAGAGAAGTTGGTGATGTGTCCTAACTGGCAACTATTTTAGTTCATAAGGGGCATACTTCTCAGTAATCCAGAAAACATGTTTTGAGGAGACCCAAGCAATAGATAAACTAAGCCTGGATCTAGAACAGTTTAAATGTGTGATGGTCTCTGTGGTAAATCAGTTTGGCTTGGCTACAGTGCCCAGTTATTCAGTCAAAGCGAATCTAAGTGTTGCATTTTGTAGATGTAATTAAAATCCCTAGTTACTTTACTCTAAGTAAGGTAGATTATCCCCGATAACCTGGGTGGGCCTGACTTAATCCCCGGAAGTCTTAAAAGCAGAGTTTAGGCTAACTTGAGAAAAGAAATTCCCCTGTGGATTGCCAGTTCAGCCTGAGGGGAGCCCATGCCCGTGAGGCCCAGGATGCCCTTCACGAAGGCCCATCTATGAATTCCCAGTTTGCCTAGTCAGGCCTCGCAATCGCAGAAGCCGATTCTTACAATACATATCTTCATATATATCTCCTCCTGCCCAAACTCTCTGTTGAATCCTGACTCATAGGAAATGTTACTTCAAGAGGATAAGTTTCTGTTCAGATTAAAGTTTCTGAAGATGGAATAGACCGAGGGCACAGATCTTGGTTTCTAATACCATTCTCCAATAAAAGAAACTAAGGTTCCTTGTTTCCTTGGAGACATGACTGATTCTGGGACTTGGGAAGCATTAGGGTGTGACACAAAGGATAAAATAAACATCCATATGTCTGTTTTGATATCAAAGGTCTAAAATAAATACTAAATAAATAAATAAATAAGACAAACCTTCCATGAAGAAAAAAAATCTAACTTAGGAAATTATCCTATGTTGGGGAAGGGAGCCCTTCAGAGAGGGCTGCCCCTTATGACCTCCAGAACACCCCAAAGCTGCGAAGGGGGGAAAGGGTAACTTTGCAGTGGAAAAACCAGAGCAACACTACTTCAGTCAGGTGATCTAGGTCACCAGCAACAGTGATTAATCATGTTGATAACTTGATATGATCTGATAGGAATGGTACTTTACCTCTGTGATGTTTCTTCCCCAAGTTTGTAACTTCAGTTTAATCATGAGAAACACACCAAACAAAATCCAATAGAGGGGCATCCTACAATAATATTTGACCAATACTCCTCAAAACTGTCAAGGTTATCAAAAACCATGAAAGAACACTTTAAATGTGTGATGGTCTCTGTGGTCTCTCCATGGGCTCCTGGAATAGAAGAAGGATATTAGGCAAAAGAAAGGAAATCTGAATAGACTATGAAATTTATATTTTTTAAGATTTATTTATTTATGCATACAAGAGCTGGGGTATAGGCCAGAGGTGTGGGGGTGGGTGGTGAGAGGATTCACCAGAGACAGAGTGGGGAGCAGAAAAGGCGGACTGACTGAAATACACTGCTGAGGGGAGCAGCGGGCGAGGCAGTGGGAAGCTGCACCATGTGGGAAGCTCCCTGTCTGGGGCTAGAACTCAGCCTACAGCTTCTTAGGCTGAGACTTAACCCCTTCTATGACCAGGGAGGCCCAGACTATGGAATTTAACTCTCCGTATTATCTTATCAGTTTTTCTATAAATCTAAAGCTCTTCTAAAAAGCAAAATCAATTTTTAAAGAATTAGATCAGAAAAACCACAAGATGAACAGATACTTTTGAATATGTACTCTCTACCAGTTTCAGTACTAGGCTACAAACTCATGAGTCCTTCTGCTATTTCCATTTTCACACTTATTTCAAAGCAAATCCTGATGATTTAAGTGACTGGCAGTTTGTTGGCTCTCCCTTGGGAGTGTCTGTCCTATCTCCTAGCCAATGCCACGTGAGGGACATTTCTATCCCCAGAGGCACTAGCAGGTAACCCCCCAGTAGATAACCGCAACTTCTATTTCATCAAAAAGATAGAAGCCACTTAAAAAACATTTGTTCACCTTCCTACAACCGTACCCATGGACTGGTTTGCATGTGCACCCATTTCTCCCCTCCTATGCCCCTGTGGCCATAATGCAAACAGCTGCCATCGATGTGGTGTTAACTGCGGCCAGGACACTGGGAAGCACGCCGTGTGCATTATCTCCTTTAATCATCAGAGGTAGATTCTCAGAATCGTGAAGTCTGTTGTCATAATTTCCCCATTTACAATCAAGGCAGCTGAGGCTCAGGGAGAGTAAGTGACCTGCCCAAGGTCTACCGGAAGGCAGCAGAACCAAGTGTTGCAACCCAGATAGTCTTAACTCCAGGGAGGGGAGTGAGGATGGGACCAGAGATGTAAGTGGGGACCAGATCACTGGGACCCTCTAAGCCTCGAGAGAGACAACTTGGATTTTGTCCTGAGGCCCAGAACAACATGGATTGTTTCAAAATTGGACAATGGCTTATCTGGTTTGGGTTTAACAAATGACTGAGGTTAAAGTGTAAACTGCTGAGATCCTACAATGGTAGGAGCTAGGCTCTTCTCAGTAAAACAAATCCTTGGTCCTGTGTCCTGACACACCCCTTCCCAGCCCTGGGGAGCTTGGACCCACCGACTACTTACACTGACCCCTCTATCTTCCTAGCGGTCCTTTCCTCGCTGTCCTTCATGTCATTCTGCAAACAATCTGTTATTCCCAGGCCAAAGGGGAACTTCTCCCTTAACCCTCCAGCTCACTCTTGACTTGCATATCTGCCACCCCACTGTCTAGTGGGCATCTTCACCCGGAAGTCTTACAGACACCTCAAACCGTAAAAACACCCCTAACAGTAGCCTCGACGTCTCTGTGATCCCACTGAAAATCTGTGCTTCTCATGGTCTTTCCCTCTCAGTAAATGACACCACCCTCCATCCCTGTTGCTCCAACTAGAATCTGGGATGGCATCCTTGCCACCTCCCTTTTCCTCCTCCCCTACCCCCAATTCCAAGTTTTGCTGATTCTACTAACTCTCTCTTATCCATCCATTTCACTCCGTCTCCATAGCCTGTGCACAGTCACCACCGTTTCTCACTACAACCAGCAGCTTCTCACCAGAATCTCCCCTGCCCCGCCCCACTCCAACCAGTCTGATCTCAGCAGTTTACACTTCAACCTCAGTCATTTCTTAAACCCAAACCAGATAAGCCATTGTCCAATTTTGAACCAGTCCAAGTTGTTCTAGGCCTCAGGACAAAATCCAAGTTGTCTCTCTCAAGACTTAGAGGCTCCTGGGGATCTGGCCCCCACTTAGATCTCCGGCCCCATCTTCACTCCCCTCCCCACTTCTTAGCAATATTTCCTACCACCCCCAAACACATCTCCTTTCTACACTCCCACCACACAGCCTCACTTTCAGTTCCCTAAAGTTTCCCAGCTTTCTCATGAGGCGGGCCCCTCCACTGTCTGCTTCCCCAGCAGAGGATTGGAGCACACCACACTCCACCCCCAAACCTAACTTCCCTTTGGCCGGTGGGGCTCAATTTGTTCTCCCCCCCGCCCCTCCCATGTCAGGATAGGGCCCAAGGACCTAAAGCCTGCTTCAGCACAGCACTCAGCGTTAGGGGCACGGCTGTCTGCCCATGCGCCGAGCTGTGAAAATGGGGCCTGCTGCTGTGGCTCGTCACTGCCGCCCGGGCCCCCACACCCAGCACTGTGCGTCAGCCTCAGAGTCATAGTGGGGGTTTGAGGAATGAAGAAGTGGGAGCTGGAGTAGCTGGCCTCGAATCCAGGCCCACAGGCTTCCTGATTAAACTAATCGTGGTTGTTTGGAAGCTCCTTCGCCCTGTTCTCATGCCGTCCTAATGGATATCATATCAGATGGACATGTAGAAAGTTACAAATGTGGCACTAGAAGTTTGTGATTTTAGAACCAATTTCCTCATTTCAAATGGAAGAAAACTGAAGTCCCCAAAGCTCACATGGTTTAATGGCAGGGTCGTTGTAGCTGTAAGACTGGAACTACACCTCAGATTTGGGGGGGCAGTGTTATAACTTTTTAAAAAGATTTATTATATTTATGCATACAAGAACTGGGGTGTAGGCCAGAGGTGTGGGGGGTGAGAGAATTCACCAGAGACAGAGTGGGAAGCAGAACAGGTGGATCTACTGAAATACACTGCTGAGGGGAGCAGCGGGCGAGGCAGGAGAGGTCTGCTGTGCCATGTGGGAAGCTCCCTGGCCAGGGATTGAACTTGTGCTGCTGTGGCTGTGATAGCTTGATAGCACTGAGACTTTAACCCTTGCGCCACCAGGGATATTATTCTTGACTCTTCCTATTTGGACATAAACATCCTCCTCTTTTTGGGACCCTTTACTCTTTCCTAAGACTACACTGGGATCCAGACTTACATTCCCTCAAGAAATTAGAAAATCTTAGAGCAGTTTATTTGTTATCCATTCCCTTTCAGTTTGGGCCTAAATATCTGCATGAGTGCGAGCTTACTGTTAACAGGCTGCTGAAACAGAAACTATCTTCCCCCTTCCTGATCTGGTAAAAAAAAATAAATAAAAAGCAAGGAAGGAGAGATGAAGGAAGGGAGGGAGGGAGGGAGGAAGAGAAGAGGGAAGGAGGGGAGGAGGGAAAGAGGGGAGGAGGGAAGGAGGGAAAGAGGGGAGGAGGGAAGGAGGGAAAGAGGGGAGGAGGGAAGGAGGGAAAGAGGGGAGGAGGGAAGGAGGGAAAGAGGGGAGGAGGGAAGGAGGGAAAGAGGGGAGGAGGGAAGGAGGGAAAGAGGGGAGGAGGG